>APFE030441038.1:4437-42167 GCA_000404065.3 Pinus taeda | reverse complement strand
AAACAGTAAAGAATTTAAAATATGTACTTACCTGAACTGCTACCCGAAGATGTCTACAGCTACGCTGTTCCAATTACCGAGAGACCAATTCCACCCAGCCAGACTGAGCAGAGCCTTGCTGCTCAATCCAGTAAGCTTCCCAACAGAAGCTCACTGTCCCCCGTGCCCGGAACCTCAGAGTTTCTTAACCGCTCTTCCAATGACTGATTTACTTCCCGTTAGAATTCCTCCTTCTGGTTTCTGCTCCCATGTCTCCCCCCTTCTAAAACTCCGCCTACCTCTATATGTAGCTCTCCGTGGCGGTGATCGCCCTGCTCACCACGATTCCACCGACCTCCATCGTGGTGATAGCTATCCTTCATGAGTGTGAGTCATAAGCGGTGAAATCAAATCCTCTGTTTTCTGAGGTCATAACGTTTTTATAACTTTTATACGTATTATCAACTTCATAAAATTTATATGTCCTTTATGATGTGATATCTATACTTTTGTCTAATATATATTGATTTAATATAAAGTTTATTTATAATATAAAGTTTATTGATATTTGATTTAAATATAAAGTTTATTGATATTTGATTTAATATAAGGTTTATTTATAAACATAAAGTTTATTTATATTTGATTTAATATAAAGTTAGAACTTTATATTAATTGATTATTGATATTAATACTAAATATTTATTTTATTTTATCAATATGCTTTTTATGAATATTCTGGAGCATATTATATATACATATATATATTCCCCTTGATTCAACCATATATTACGCGGTATTGACGAATGAGTAGAACTTATTTTCCTAGAAGGGACATGGTATTTAGCACTTATAATCAATTTAGTATAAAAATACTAGTGCGGTGTATGCAACACATGCATATGTAGCTATCATATGCATGTACCGTATACCTGCTATTATGTTTGCGTTCTTTGTATTATAGATGGGTCGTTACATACACTCCCCCTTCAGAAAACTTCGTCCCGAAGTTAGAGTTTTTATCTTATCTGATTACTTATAATAGTAATTAGTAATTTAGTACCCCCTTCTTAGGTTTTAAAAATTTTTATTTTAATACCAAGAGACTATAAAATTAGAGTTTTAGGTTTATGATTTTAATGGACATGTCTTGCCCTATCCAGATTCCCAAGCTATTCTAAAATCATCCTATCCTTCCTAATCTCTTCCGCTCCCATCCTATCCGTCCTCTACTGGAGTATGCCATGGCGTCAGTTTTACTGACCTAACCATTCATAAACTCTAAGGTGACAGCATCGGTTATACCGACCTGATTCCCAGTAGGCATCCGGCAGTCATCATCACACATCTAGGGGAGCGTGATTCGCACAGTCCTCCCATGACTCCAGGGTTCAGAGGATAAACGTTGGGCAACACCTCCACCCCTCCCAGTAGAATTAGGCTAATACCCTATCATATAATCACTTTGAGCTCGAATCGCTCTGAGGTTCTGTCATCACGTGGTCATCCCGGTAATTGTTTATTATCTGCAATCATACACTTATCCAGGCATTCGTAAGAGGTGCATCAGCATATTCAATTAACTTATGTATTATTCACATAAATCACTACAGTATTAACAGATTTTGTTATATTCCATGCATGTCTTTTGACTTTCATTTAAGATGTATTTACTCCTTGATTTCTATTCCATTGATCATATTGAAATGTATAAATAAAACAGATTTAAATATCTTAATTCCTATCAGAAGTAAAATCATTTAACTGTTTAAAACTTTACTTTTGATAACTATAATTTAGTAAGATCAACAACATATATCGTTTTGGTATCCATGTATCAGCAGAAATTAAACATATATTATGTCGCAAAATTTCACGTTTATCTTAGTCATTCAAAATGTTTGTGAGCCTCTGATTGTAGTGAAGTAAATATATACTAAACACAGTTTAAAGTTCTTCAAAATTGACATAGGTTAGGGTACCTTTGACCTACGTCCTCTGTATTTTCCCAAGTAGTTGATCTAGGACTATACTTGTCCCATTGGACCCTAACTTGGTCCACCAGGCGATTCCTGATCTATCGAACCCTACGTTCCAGTATACGTAATGGTTCGACCATTACGATTCCCTTGTCCCATACCTGAAGATCCTGCTATAGTGGGTTGATGCGTTGCTTGGTCGTTGTTGATTACTGCATGAATTCTACAGCTTAATCCAAATTAAATTGTGTTATCAACAGGATTCGTTCAGGATGAGATGTTGGTTCATGTAAACTGAAAATATGAGCTGAATTTTGGAGAATCTACAGCTTAATTTAAAAACATGAATTTTTTTTTTTTTTTTGTGCACTGAATTTGAAACTAGATGTCTAAACAATAATCTGAAAAATCATCCAACTGAGGGAACAATACAAAACTGGAAAATAAACCCATACAGTTACTTTTGATTCTTTCAAACAGTCACATGAGGTAAACTCGTCTTGCGGGTATAGATTCTTGACTACACCAAACTGTGTTCAGAAAATTCAGCTTGTTTGACTTATGGAATACACCTGGATTCATGATCCCTTTTAATCTATGGCCCAAGATTGCCAACGTAGGCTTTTGGTTTATTTAATAACTGCCTTTGTCCGAATGTCACAAAGATATAAAATGTTAATGTACCTCTTGTAAATTTAAAGAAAATCCCTTTATAGCATGGATGGAAAATGCATCATCAATTACTTCATGAGGCTTAAAACTTAACCACTATCAACCTCAAAGAAACTGAAACCACCCACAACCTAAGAACACTAACTTCCACCTCAGCTGTCCCCTCGTCACAGAGAGAGAACGGAAACCTATCATATAATTCAGACAAAGGCTTGCAAACATGAACTTGTCTATGGCATATTGAAACGTGAAGAAGAAAATTTAAAGAATATTCAACTTAGACTGTCTTGGACAAATGATAATTCACTAATAGCTAGCTTTTGTCATGAGTTCAACCTTCTCTACAGTCATCCTATATACACAAATTATCAACGAAATATTGAAATAACTACAAGGAATATATGCCTCAATTGTTTTGGGAGTGTGCTCAAGTATCCTCTCTTTATTTGCCAACAATGCAAGCACTGATCCTCCAAGCCGCAGTAAAACAAGTGCACCTAATAAGGTGCAAAATGTGAATTTGAACCCACGTCTGACCAATTCAAATCCTGATGTATTCATCATCTCAAGCAAAAACATTTAGCTTATGTTTCCTATATGCTTCAGTATCCCTGTTTCCTTTCCCTAAAATCTTGGAAGAATGAAATCAATTAAGTTTTTTTTTTTTTTTTGTTCGTAAATCAGTATATACTAGGAATCAATCAGTATACACTTGCATGCATCTGACAGAGAACACCCTGTTTATAGGAAATTAAGAGCAATAGGCAATACCATTCTTTGTTTTCCTTGGTTTTCCTAAAAATACATTCACATGTGTATATTGTACTAGACTCAAATTGCATACCATCATATCCTATTTCCCTAAATACACTCGAGATGAAATCAAATTTGTGATAATTTTCATATTTCTATCTTCCTTTTAGACCTAGAGACAATAGCAACCATTTCTAACATTGGTTTAACATTTTACTTTCCCAAATCATTAGCAAATAAAATCTAAAGAATTAGGACTAACGTGCACTTGCAAACACCCAAACGAGTATAAAATGTCTTCAACCAAAGATTTTTTTGGGGAATTTACATGAGGATTTAACGAATCCAGTGTCAAACAAATTATGGAAGATAAACATTGCATGTACAAAATCCCAATCAGGTAATTGTTAATTTATGGGTATCCCAACACAAAATCAGTTTGAAAATTCCATTGACTTGAAGACATAATTAGAATGATAAGCACAACAATTCATCCTTTATTGATGATATCAAATAACATCAGTCATTAAAAGAAATTTCCAATCTAAGTGTCAAAGCATTCAGTGCCCAGTTTTTGCTACTAAGATGTACTTTGAACCTAATTTAGGTATATTTTTGATGGATTTATTCATTCTCGATATAGTTATCAAAATGTCATACAGGCACTTTTATTGAGACATCAAGATGCTGACAAATTTGCTTGAACAATCTGCAGATCAATGGAAACTGCAAGAAAGAAGCAAGAGAGCACTTCACAATATATACCCAGCATCACCATCGAGACCTTTATCAACATCAACTTCACAAGGGATTTGGTCCGTTTTGATGCAAATCTCTTTGAGTGCAAAACTATGGAAGGGTTCATACCTCCACAGATTCAATCCCTCTTAACACTTCATACTTGTAAGGTTAAAATGGATTTGAGTTGGTTGAATTCAAGCTGGTTTACATTAAACTATAGGTTGATATAATCTACTTTCAATTCAACTTTTTTCCTTTTCAAATACCAATTTACTTCACAAACCAAACAAGCAAAACAACCAAACAAGCAAAACAACCAGGAGGTGGACTGTTCCCTATATTTGCAACAATACCAAACGGTGGATTCTTAAGATGTGAGTTTGCAAGTTTATCTCTGTGGGCATGGAGTCTGACTCACTTTAGGTGGTGTTTCCAACATTTTGCTTTAGTTGTGGCTCTACAACAGCCTTAACAAGGGGAAAATCACCCCATCCATCGTTATTATTGGTAGAATTTACAGGAAGAAGCCTCCACCAGCCACAATATACCCACAACTAACAAATAGAAACTGTAAATAAACCAGTCATCAGACTATTCCAGAATCTCCCATCTGTAGATAAATATACAGCCATTCTAGTGTATCGTCCATGTCCTCAAAGGCTCGACCATAACATCCTCGACCTTTAACTGTCCTTCCCCTTCTGCCTTCCATACATTCGGTAAATCACAAAAAAAAAGCAACACAGTATAGGAGGTTACAGTCAAAACATTACTTGCCTCACAACAGACAGTGCATGCAGAGTATTTTTTCAAACAGCATCCAAAACTTTGATACAACACTCAACAAAATTGCTCCCAAGTGGGAATTTAATGTTAACAAAGTCTTACTTTGACTACAACAGACAAGACCAATGACCCATTCACCAAAAACTTCTCCGAATATAACGTGCACTGTGCCAGGAAGTTCAGGGCACTTAGAGCAATGACTGTAGCAGAATAAATGCCAAACGAAAAACACTAAGTAGCGATTACAAGTCTCAAAGGCTTAAACAAAGATTTCTGGCCTAAACGCTGACATATTAAGCTTCAAAAGAACCACCAACTAACAGCAAACAAAGACTTGACAATTAGATATAAAACAAAAGACTTCCACCACACTACACACAACATTATGGCCACCAAAATAATATGCATAAATGCAAGGCCATTAAAACACATGCAAGAAAAGATCAGGTAAGAATTCAAAAGCAGCGGCCAGAGAAAGGTCAAAAGCATGCCTGCAAAATACAAAGGATGCCAGCTCAACACTCCAAGTCATGCTCAATAAAGTAACCTCCAACTCCAACCTTAACACCCACTCTGCATACAGGTTAATGCCATCTGATTCAAGGACAGAGTCGAGTGCCACAAACAGATATGAATGTTTATTAAATATCCCCAGGTCAATGCCCAATCAAGAAAGCTGCATTGAGGTGTCACTTTCCAAATTAACAGAAAGCCAATATAGTCTATTATCGTCATAAACATGGGTAAAAATACCATACAATCGTGCCATCAAAACATGTTTATGTATATTACCATGTTTTCGCTAAATTAAAAGAGTTCCATACAAGCCCACATCCCCTTTACATAGCTAAAATACTATTTACCTAAGCTTATTGCCACCACACTCAACACCACCACAAAGCCTTGTATACTTTTGCCTAAATGCACCTTAGACTGTACAAGCATCAGGACTATCAGAAAGAAATAAGTAATGAACCTCCATCACGTCAAGCTATGATCACACATCACCCTCGAGAAATATTTTCACACCTTATAAAGTTTGAAAGCTTACACTTACCCTCAACATTGTAATCCACCATAATTCCAACCAATAAGTGCACACTGCATGTTACATACAGGTATATATACATTTTGGATTCTCAAATAGCAATTATACATCCAATCACAAGCTGCACGATTCACATAGATCCCAATACACCTTCCAATTCAACAAAAAGGCCACAAAAGATAACTACTCATTACTCCTTCAGCCACAAAGTAAAAGGTAGAAAATATAACTTGCATATTGTGAAAGACCGATCAACACATTCATATTCCAATATTTATATTGCTACAGAATGTTCAGCCAAAAGATAAGCATGCATCCATTTCACAACTGCATTGAAAATCAACTAAGCAATATACTAGCAGACACACCCATTCTTCAATTCAACATGACCGTCCAAGGTCTTTTTTTATCGTGCCATAGGCAATAAATCATGTAACTGAGTCACTGATCATTGTCACAGTTCTCAAATAAGCATAGTTCCTGAGGCTGCTATGGGAAATTTATTAATTCTGTGCAAAAAGGTCACTACTTGGTATGTTTGCCATCAAGTCCAATCATCAATTTTTTCCTTGGGTTGTTCAATGGATCTTAGATCTAATGGATTTTTATATGATGCACATCTAAAGGCACACCTTGCTTATGAAGCCTATCGATTTCAAATGTGATGATATCATTTTTTTAACCCAGCACATTTGGAGATATTCTTTAGGTTCCAGAAGTCTCTGATTTTACAGTGATGCTTTTGTTTATTGTGATATGAGGCATATTCGTAAACTGGAGTTCGTTAATAACGGTATTTACAAGGATATGACATCCTACTTTCAAGAGAAAGCCAAGTGCTTCCCCACCGTTGATGCAGATTTTACTCACAAGTCGGAAAGATTTGTCTCAATAACTTTTATAAATGATTTTATGGATGAACCTATAGAATCAAGATATTTCAAAGATTTGTCTCAAATAACTTTTATAATGTGGCTTGGTTCTAATAATCAGTGGTTCAATACTCTTCAACAGTGATTTTGTTATGTAGCTCAATTTGGTTCTGTAATACAGTGATTCGGTTCTGTAACTCGCTCAACAATAGAGTGGTTCAGTTTTCTAATTCGCTCCTCAATACAATGGTTCAGTTCTGTAACCCGCAGCAATTATCTGTGAGTCGTATACTACTTCTGTGGCCCGCACATTTACTTGGTGGCTCTCATATTTATTCACTGTGGCATATATGATTTATTGTGGCCCTCGCATCTTCTTTGTCTTATACAATTCTTCTATGGATTGCATGGCTCCCATTTGATACACAGTTTCATGGCTTGCACTGATACTCTGCCACTCTGGCTTATTAATTACAGTGTGGCTCGCTATGTTATTTATGAGACTTGCATTATTCTAGTGATTCGCATCAGTGGCACACAATTATACGTGGTTAGTATTATAATTTTGTGGCACGTATTTCTATTCCTGAGATTGCATTGATATTTCTGTGTGAGTCATAATATGTAACTCCCATTAATATTTTGGAACAGCAGTACATATGAGCCTTAAGAATGATACAGTGAAATGTTTGGTTATGATCCTTGTTCAGTAACTTGTGCTTCCATGACATCTTTGCCCGCTTCTGCCATCTATTTAGCACTCTGAATATCTATGTTACTTTAAAACCTCCGCATTGGGGAAAAAGGATATACAACCCATAAATATCGCAACAATGATAGAATTTAATCAAATTACAGAGAAAACTGAAGAACTTAAGTTCTAGAGAATTTAAGAAGCACATCACCTAAACTTTCCTCTATTGACAAAACCTATTGAAGACGCTGATCATTAACCTCAGACAGGAAATAACTCATAGCAAACATGCTTATGGGAGAGTAAAAGATTGACAGATTTTATAAAAACGTCTACGACGTCAACTGAACTGACCTATGCGATTAACAAGCGTACATATGACGTAAATTTTCTTCAATTTAGAGAAAAAGATAGAGCATACTACCTACGGAGAAAAGACAGATTTCACCTAAATTCACAGGAATTTGCCAAGCGTGCGCTGAAAAATTTCTCCTCTTAACCGAAACCGAAACTGCCAAAGTGTGGCCTCGACGCCCTCCAATGAGTTCGCCCCTCTATAAATCTCCTGCGCCATTTGTTTCTACATGCCCGTATGTGGAATAGTACACAATATAGAGCTTAATAGCCATGGTAGCTGATCACACAATATTCGCCGAAGGGTGTTCCAGCACGAGGGAGAAAATGACCAAATAACAACACCCGGCTAAAATCTATCTGCGTTTGCTTTGCAGGCCACGATATTTTCTAGAGAGAATTCAATTGTTCTTAATCTGGCTGTTTAATTGCATTCAAATGGATGTTTTAAGGTTCTTTTTTTTTTGTACGAAGCCCTTCTCCCTATCATTCTGTTTCTTTTTCAGAGAACCCACCCACTTTTGATTTGCAACACGATCGAAATTTATCCAAAACAAGACTCGAAATCGTGGGACATGTTGATTCGGGGGTTATTAAGCAGAGCCATTAAGAAATGTAATTGATACTGAACCAGTTGTGAGAAATGTCTCTATTAACCGTCTGTGTCAGCATAATCCTTTCGTATCTTCCACATTATAGATGGCTGGCTAGAACAGAGAGAACAGAACGCAGCTAAAATAAAAATGACCCACAAAAGAATCGGAACAACCGACCAGCGCGTTCAGGTAGCAAAATTCAGCCATAAAAATTACACAAGCGTAGGGCTTATGAGGTCAAAGGGTTTGAACGCTGGCTCCGATACCATATGTAAGAACCGAGAACTGAAATATACAGAAACAGTAAAGAATTTAAAATATGTACTTACCTGAACTGCTACCTGAAGATGTCTACAGCTACGCTGTTCCAATTACCGAGAGACCAATTCCACCCAGCGAGACTGAGCAGAGCCTTGCTGCTCAATCCAGTGAGCTTCCCAACAGAAGCTCACTGTCCCCCGTGCCCAGAACCTCAGAGTTTCTTAACCGCTCTTCCAATGACTGATTTACTTCCCGTTAGAATTCCTCCTTCTGGTTTCTGCTCCCATGTATCCCCCTTCTAAAACTCCGCCTACCTCTATATGTAGCTCTCCGTGGCGGTGATCGCCCTGCTCACCACGATTCCACCGACCTCCATCGTGGTGACAGCTATCCTTCATGAGTGTGAGTCATAAGCGGTGAAATCAAATCCTCTGTTTTCTGAGGTCATAACGTTTTTATAACTTTTATACGTATTATCAACTTCATAAAATTTATATGTCCTTTATGATGTTATATCTATACTTTTGTCTAATATATATTGATTTAATATAAAGTTTATTTATAATATAAAGTTTATTGATATTTGATTTAAATATAAAGTTTATTGATATTTGATTTAATATAAGGTTTATTTATAAACATAAAGTTTATTTATATTTGATTTAATATAAAGTTAGAACTTTATATTAATTGATTATTGATATTAATACTAAATATTTATTTTATTTTATTAATATGCTTTTTATGAATATTCTGGAGCATATTATATATACATATATATATATTCCCCTTGATTCAACCATATATTACGCGGTATTGACGAACGAGTAGAACTTATTTTCCCAGAAGGGACATGGTATTTAGCACTTATAATCAATTTAGTATAAAAATACTAGTGCGGTGTATGCAACACATGCATATGTAGCTATCATATGCATGTACCGTATACCTGCTATTATGTTTGCGTTCTTTGTGTTTATAGATGGGTCGTTACAATTTTTTTTTTAAATATAACATTATCATTCACTTCCGCACATTCACGTACTTTGTCGGCATCTTCAACAACTTTTTTTTCAAAAATTCATAACTACTTCATCCGGAAGCCGTTTTCAGAGCTGTTTTTTTTAATCAGCCTAATTGTTCGAGATATTTCCATCGGAACACTTAGTTTTAGCATCTACAGCTTCAGTTTCTGTTAAAATGAAAAGTCCATGCCAAGTTATTCTTGACAACACCAACTACTTCCAATGGTTATCCTACATTATGGATTTACTTAGAAGTAAAAATCTTTATAGAATAGCCTCAGACCAAGAATCTAAACCTAAAGATGAAGATAAGGCAGCCAAATGGGAAAATAGGCAAGATCAAGCACGTGGGTTGATAGGGATGTCTATTTCTCAAGAACTTAGATTCCATATCACAGAACTTGATACCCCTGATGAAGCAATGAAACAACTCAATAAAGTTTTTGGAATTAAAAATGAGATTAGATCCCATCAACTCGAAAATGAATTGCTTACGTTGGACCCCAATAATTTTTCTTCCATTGAAGATTTTTTGTCCAAGTTCAAGACCCTTAGACTTCTCTTGGAAGGTGTTAAGGTTAAGAAAGAACATGGTAGCCTTATCTATTCCATTCTTACAAAATTAGCACCAGCCTACTACTCTGTGTTTGTTTCCACCTTCCATTCCACTAGAGAAGTCTTTATTCCTCAAAGACAAGCCTACAAGTCCCCCTCTTTTGATGTTTTTTGTGATTCTTTAATAAGAGAACAAGAAAAACTCTTACATCTTGGTCTTCTTAATTTTGCAAACTCTTCTAAGAAATCCTTAGCCACCCAACAACGACCAAGTTAAAAGAAGCAACATCCTAAAAAGAATGGTCCTAAACTAATCAAGGGTCCTAAGCACTTTCAGTCTCAAAATGAAAAATCAATTCAACAAAATGATAAGGCAAATAAAAACAAAGGGAAGAAGACTCATACACATTGCAACTTTTGTAATCGAGATGGCCGCTTAGAATCCAAATGCTTTAGGAAGATGGATGCCTTGGAAGCAGCAATGAAGAGGCATAACATTCATTTGGAGCAGTCTTCAACTTCAACTTCATCTTCAGAAATAACACTTTCTACATGTGGTTGTCAGGCATCTCAGTCTGGTTATGCACTAAATGTATCTTCTTCTTCTCATTCTCATGAGTGGCTCATGTTGGAATTTCTAAGTTTAACCCATTAGAAATTCTTCCTATACTATTTGATTTATTTCTTCCTACTTGTTTAATTACTTAACAAGTTATTTACCATGTAAATACTGAAAATAAACACAAGTACAATATCAACATCTACAGATCATCAACTGAAAGAAAACAAGCACACAAGTGACACCGTTATTTCTAGACCAATGTCCCTAGAAAAACCCAATGCGGGAAAACTGGTGCAGCTATTCAGAGGGTTTTATTATTATGCAGTTTTCTTAATACAACTAGGGTGCCAGAAATGGCTCACCCAAGAGAGAATGCCCTCGGCAGTAGTACCTCTCCTCGGAGACAGATATTTCGGCTGATTAATCAATGGATGAATGATTCCGCAGCAACAATTGTAGCTTCCACTGCTCTGAGTCACTCTGATAGGGACTGCGTCACCCTATCCGGCTCACCAGCACCTAGTCTGCCATATGAAAATCCTCCCAGCACTACCTCTTGGCCTTGTGTCAGCTCTGCTAGCCTCTGCACAGCTACTGAAGCTTCTGCGTCAGCCCTTAGACCCTCTGCGTCTCACACGCTGGCCTCTCCTGGCTCTGCGCAGCTCCTGGATGCCTCTGCGTAGTACCCAGCTACCTCTACGTCAACCTCTTCGAGCTCTGCGCTATCTCTCTAGTACCAACCCTGTCTCTCTGCAATGTATTCACTGCCCCTCGTTGTTGATCACTGATTCACTTTTTCTTAGCAACCCCACTCTAGCAAAATGAATGACTGATCACTCTGGTGTGTTCTCCAACTGACCCTCAAGCTTCCTCTTATACTTTTCTCATCGGTCCATCAACGACCGAGATTAAATCTCTAATCAACGACTAAGATTAGATTTGGCTTGACCCATGACTTTTGGAACCTTCTAACCCAGTTTTATATTAATACCCATTAATATTTTATTTTTCCTAAGTTTAGATTTATGAACTTCATTAAAAATATTAATTATTTTAATATCTCTTAAACCAGTTAGATTAGCCTTTCCACCAATTTTCATGGCTAGAGCACATCCGATGCTACCCCAAATCAACAGCGCATTGATTCTAGAGCTTCTTATCACATTGCCAAAAACAAAGCCATGTTTTCTTCTTTAAATGATTGCAACACCAAAAATATATATGTTGGTGATGATAGATCTCTTAGTGTTGTAGGGACTGGAACTATTCATCTAGACAATGGTTAGTTTAATGATGTATTATGTGTTCCTACCTTATCCTACAACCTTCTATTTGTATATCAAATAACTCATTCAAGTGAAGGTAAAACCATTGAATTTTCACCTCATGATGTTGTAATTAAGGACCTTAGATATCCTAGACAGATTTTAGCTACTGGAATTGTTGATGATTCTACAAGGTTGTATAAGTTTAACAATTTTGGGTCATCAACTCTTCCCTTGGTATTTGTTGCTCATAATGATGAAGTGAGAAAACTTTGGCATGAGCGATTTGGTCACTAAAACTATCGCTCCCTTCAAAATCTATGTAAAGAAAATATGGTGACAAGTCTTCCAATGGTATCTTGCAGAGATGTTTGTTCTGGATGTGTACTTAGAAAACATCATCGGGGTAGTCTTGAAAAACATGCCTCTTGGCACACCTCAACCCCTTTACAGCTTGTGCATAGTGATTTATGTGGTCCACTTCCAATTGTTTCATTCTCTGGCTACAAGTATTTCTTAACTTTCATTGATGATTTCTCCAGACGCACTCGAGTATACTTCTTAAAACTCAAGAGTGAAGTATTTAACATGTTCTTGGCATTTAGGGCCTTTGTTGAGAAACAATCTGGACATCAAATTCTTAAGCTAAGATCTAATAATGGTGGAAAATATGTTAACAACAAATTCATCAACTTTTGCAGTGAGCATGGAATCCAAATGCAACATATTGTTCCATATACTCCACAACAAAATGGTGTGGTTGATGTTGGAATTTCTAAGTCTAACTATTAGAAACCCTTCATGTACTTTACTGATTTATTCCTACCTACTTGTTCTGTTAATTAAAAAGTTTTTACCATGTAAATACTAGAAATAAATACAAGTACATGCTCAACACATTACGGATCATCAACTGAATGAAACAAAACAAGCACTCAAGTGACACTGTTGTTTTTGGACCAATGTCCCCGGAAAAACCCAATGTGGGAAACCGGTGCAGCTATCTGAGGGTTTTATTATTATGCAATTTATGAATACAATCTGGGTGCCAAAACCAGCTCACCCAACAGAGAAGAATCTCAGCAGTAGTACCTCTTTACTCGGAAGCAGATATTCTGGTTGAAACCCTAGATGAACTCCGATAGCTCCCAGCTCCAATCTGCCCCACGAAAACCCCAGCGTCTGCCTCTAGGGACTGCATCAGCCCTTCCTAGCCCTGCGTCAACCTCTGAAGGCACTACGTCAACCTCTAGAGCCTCTGCATCACCCACGTTGGCTCTCTGAGGCACTGCGCAGCTCCTAGCTGGCTCTGCGTGGGCCCTAGCTGGCTCTACTTGGCCTCTAGGTGGCTCTACGTCCCTCTCTCCCAGATGCTGCACTGATTCTCCTGGCACCCTCTCTACCTCTTTGCTTCTATATTCACTGCTTCTCGCTACTAATCATTGGTTCTATCCCTCTTAGCAAAACCCCACTCTGGAGAATAAAATGATTGATCACTCTGATGTGTTCTCCAAGTGACCCTCAAGCCTCCTTATATAATTTTCTCATTGACAAATCAATGGCCGAGATTAAGTCCCTAATCAACGGCTAAGATTAATTCTGGCTTGATCAATGACTTTTGGACCCTTCTAACACAATTTTATATTAATTCACATTAATATTTTACTTTCCCTAAGTTTAGATTTAGAGACTCCATTAAAAATATTAATTATTTTAATATCTCCCAAACTGTTTAGAATCTACCCAAACCATTTCTGAGTATTGGAGATCTCATATGCTTTAGCCTCTCCACCAATGTTCATGGCTAGAGCACATCCGATGCTACCCCAAATCAGCAGCTGAAAGGAAGAATCACACCTTAAAGGAAATGGCTAATTGTATGCTTCAATCTAAAGGACTTAGTCTTAATTTTTGGGCAGAAGCAATTAATTGTGAAAATTACATAGTAAGTCACACTCCTACCAAGGTTTTAAAGAATATCACTCCAAAAGAAGCATGGAGCTCAAGTAAACCAGATGTAAGTCACTTTCGTGTTTTTGGAAGTGAAGCATGGGCCCATATTCCAGATGAGAAACATAAAGCCTTAGAACTTAAGAGTGAAAAATGTATTTTTGTTGGACATTCTGAAGATGTCAAAGGATACAGACTTCTTTCACCTAAATCCAAAAATGTTATCATTAGAAGAGATGTAAAGTTTGCTAAAAATATATTGGCCTACGAGCCTAGTTCGGCAGATGTGTCACCTCTCTCTATCCCTTCTACTACTGAAAATATTTCTTCTTCAGATGATGACAGCGAGGATGACAATCCTCCCCCACCTTCTCAGGATCCTCCTTCAACTCCTCAGCTTCCAAAATGGGTTTGCGCTACTCGGGATGCAACAGATTCTTTTGCAGGTGATCCTACAGATCAGTGACGTACATGTTCTCAGTTCGATAGAGCCTCTTCTTTATTGGCTCAAGCTTCAGTGAATTATGATCCTGACACCTTTGTAGAAGCTTTAGGCCATCCAAATTGAGACGCAGATATGAATGAAGAATATTGTTCATTATTGGCAAATGATACATGGGATCCTGTTCCTCTTCCAAAGGGAAGAAAACTTGTTAGATGTAAATGGGTTTATAGAACCAAGTTTGGACCAGATGGAAAAGTTGATAAACATAAAGCTCGTCTTGTTGCTAAGGGCTTTTCACAAGTTGAAGGCATTGACTATATTGAAACCTTCTCCCCTGTTGCCATAATGAACTCTATCTGTCTTGTTCTTCCCCTTGCTGCCTCTTTCAAATGGGAAGTCCATCAAATGGATGTTAAATCTGCCTTCTTGCATGGGGCCTTGCATGAAGAAATCTATATGGAATGACCTCCTGGATTATACAAACAGACTCTAGCCTTGTATGTCGGCTTAAGAAATCCATTTATGGTCTCAAGCAAGCCCCTCGGGCTTGGTATGCCAAAATGGATAGCTTTCTTTTAGATACTGGCTTTTCTAGGTGTCATTCTGACAATATTGTCTACCCCAAGAAAGTGGGTAAGTCTATTATCATTCTTGTTCTTTATGTTGATGATCTTATCCTTACTGGTAGTGATCCCAACCTTATAAACCATGTGAAGTCCAACCTTAAAAAGCAGTTTAAAATGACAGACTTAGGACACTTGCATTATTTTCTTGGTCTTCAAGTCTTGCAATCCAAGGAAGGTATTTCCCTTTCCTAGTCCAAGTATGCATGTGATCTTCTATGCCACTTTCACATGGAACACTGTAAGCCAACCCCTTCTTCCTTTCAGTCTGGAGCCAAACTTTCAGTCACTTGTACTTCCCTTGAAGTTGATTCTACCGTATACTTTTAGCTTGTAGGAAAACTTTTGTAGAGGTCTTGCTTATCTGTTATTCATAGCTGTTGGAATAGCCTGCTGTCCGTATTTAACTGGTTGCTCAGATTGGATCTTCAGCTTGTCCTGACGATGAACCACACTAGTTGGTTCGAAACGCGTCGACGGATAATTTCTTATGTGATTTTGCCGAAATTATTCTCTCTAGCATCTCCTCTATTGGTTGGTTTCACTAATTCCGAATGGGATGGTGACCCTGACGATTGGAAGTCTATTGCAGGTTATATCTTCACTCTTGGTTCTGGACCTATTACATGGGCTTGCAAGAAACAAAGTGTCATTTCTCTTTCTTCAACAGAAGCAAAGTATCATGGTGTCGTAGAAGCTAGTAAGGAAGCCCTGTGGTTTCGTCAAATCTTGTCAGAGTTTGGATTTTAGCAGCAGGGTCCGACTACACTTTGGTGTGATAATCAAAGTGTCATTCAACTATGGAAAGATCAAGTCCAACATCAGCGCAACAAACACATTTAACTACACATGCACTTCATCAAAAAGCTCATTCATGACCATGTTCTTGAAGTGCAATATTGTTCAACGGATGATCAAGTTGCAAACATCTTTACAAATGCTCTCACAAAGGCGAAGTTTACTAAACTTCAATTTATGGTCGGAGTTCAGGAAGTTGTCACTAAGGGGGAATAGGCTCTAATGCCTCCTTCCTTCTCCTATTGTGTCATATTTGTACATCCTTCAATCTTATCCCAAGTTGTTCTTAAGGGGGGCAGTTAGGATATTCTGACACATAGGAAAGTTAAGTATAACTTGGTCTAGTGTAGAGCTAGGTAAAGTGTGTTTCTTTACTATGTACTTTTGTAACTTACAATCTGACGGCCACAATATGATCTAGACATGAAGTGATCCGACGGTTCATTCTCTCATCAGTATTACCGACACTTGATCCATGGTTTAACACCCGATTGATCCATGACCTATATTTAAAGAGCATGGAGGGTCATTTGTAGGGTGACCATTCATGAGAGAAGCTTATGTAAATTTTCTTTCTTTTATTAATAAATTGCCTGAAGTGGCCACGTTGGCTCAGGCCATGGACTGTTTCCCTCTTTGAGGATTTTAACCACGTCAAGAATATTGGTGTATTGGTCTGTGATCTTTTTGTGAGCGATCTCCTTTGGTGTTCTATCTGAAGAACTCACCTTGTAAATTCCTACAACAGTGTGACTAGATTTGACTAGTGTTTTTTGTAAAATTGGCTCAGATTTCTAAATAAATTTATGATTTGTAAACCTCGTTGAAAATATAATTTCTCCTCAAGAAAAGATTGCTGGGTTTTCTCCCAATTGTGTCTATTGTGCATAGTTGTCTTTCTATGATCTTTATTGTTTTTGTTGAATTTACAATGGATATTTTATGTGTAATTATTCAAGGATACCAGTGACATGAGAAATACTACTTGAAAATCATTAAGAAGTAATTATCAGATCAGAAAATTGTATCATTAGAGGAATTTTGAGGTTAAAAATTGACCTCGTAAGGAAAATGTACAGTCAAAATTCACTTTATGAGAGCCAATCACATTTTAGGGGATGTCATCATCCCCCATGGTTGGGTGGCATTGCTGGAGTTAAAGGAGCTTACTTGTCACATTCTCAATGGTGGATAAAAACTCATAGTTAACCATGGTAGTGCTCTACGTACTTTTAAAGTCATAAAGTACTCATAATAAAGGTCATCTCACACTTTTTGAATAAAATATTATTGTCATTTCATATTTTTTTGAAAGAAACAATGCATATCCCTATACAATCTACAAGTCTTTACACACTTTTCAATAAATATTATATTTTTATATTTTATTAAATTATGTAGTCATTTTCATTTTATTTAATATTACAATTTAAAATTAATTATTATAGTTAATACCTATACACATAAATAAATACCTACTCATAAATATAAATTAAATCTATTTCATACTTTTTTTTTTTAATTTTAAATACAACTCAATTCATTTCATTATGATTATATTAATATTATATATTATTATATATTACTATTATGAAAATAATCAAAATGTTAATAGAATATATATTATATCAATTTTTTATTATATATTATTTCTTCTTATATTATAAATCAAATCAAGTCAATATGTAATATAAAATTAATACATAAAATAATATATTACTATTATTATTTATATTATATTACTTGACTTTTATATAATATCTTAATTACTTCTTATTATATAATTTAATTGTATAATTTAAATAATATAAATTTTAATTAATAGTTATTATACAATTAAGAATTTATGAATTTATATTTATAATTTATTTTAAGTTATTTAAATACAAAGGACAAATGCATTAGTTGTTCAATGATAATGACTTTCACTTGAAAAGCTCTTTTTTATTTATAATCGCATCAATACAATTCTTTTATTAACTTTATTTTGATACAACTTTTCAATTGAATTTAACCATGGTTAGATAGATTGTGGTGCAAACAATGAATTGCAAATTCATGATATTGATTTATTGGTTTAGCTATTATTTTATTATTTCTTTAAGACGCCCATTTTAGACCTCAAAATTCCCCTAATGTCCACTACACATGCTATAAAATTTCAACATCCCTCAAGGTTTGTTCATCCCATCTCGACCTACTCTTGGTAGAGCTTTAAGGAGCCTCTCGCTCTTCCTCATGACCTATAGGTTCTGTCCTTGCTGCTAGTGTTGCACTCAACCTTAGGAACATGAGACCTCCTAAACGTCCTACCCTCCTCGAATCTGACATCTAGATTGATGATGACTCTCCTTTGTCCTGGAATGTTGACCCTCTAGGCCTTTGAGACCTCACTGTAACCCACAAAAATGCCCTTCTTTGATGAGTGCTCTAGCTTGGTCCTCTTCTCTATAGGCATGTGGGCATAAACTAGACTGTCGAAGATGCGCACATGACTCACCTCCGGTCTCTCTCTAGTAAACATCTCCTCATGAGTCTTGTCCTCCAATATCCTGTGAGGACTCCTGTTCTGCAAGTAAACGATTGTATTGCAGGCCTCCACCCACAAAAACATAGGCAAGTCTTGATTATAGATCATTGTCTTCATTTCTCCTAGTATGGCCATGTTCTTCCTTTCTGCAACATCATTTTGCTAACATTGTAAGCCACTGCGATTTCCTTATTAATCCCTGTCTCCTTGCAAAAATCTTGAAACTCATTAGAGTTATACTCACAACCATAATCAGATCTCAGTACCTTAATCTTCTTCCCAATCTCGTTCTCCACATGAACATTGAACTCTCGAAACTGAATGAAGACCTCACCCTTGGTCGTTAGGAAGTATATCGAACACTTATTGGAACAATCATCTATGGATGTTGAAAAGTAGTTATCCCCTATGATTAATTCCATTGACATAGGACCACATATATTTGAACGCACCAAGTCCAACACTCCCTAGGATTTTGTCTCACTATGAGGAAAGCTTGTCCTGGCATGCTTTCCAAGCGCACACTCTTTGCACACTCCCGCCAGTTCCACTCTAATCTCTAGAAAACTTGTAATCATCCTCTGTAATATAGGAAGAGCCAAGTAGTGTAGGTGTCCCATCCTCTTGTGCCAAAGCTCACTTTGGTTGTCACTATCATTTATAAGGGCATTAACTCACTAACCTCTCAACAAGTATAGGTTCTCGCTACTCCCTATGACTCGTCTCATGCCAGGATCAACCCCTTTTGGCCTAACGACTACTTCACCACTTATGTAGCTGACCTCTAGTCCTTTGTCCTTCATCACTGAAACTAAAAGGAGATTCTTCTCCAACCTTAATATAAACATCACCTCCTTCACCTCCATGATATTTCCTGAGTCCATCTGACACTGTATCTTGCCAATGCTCTTGGGCCTCTACTGCATAGTTGATGTTGTCACCGAGCTCCACTTGCAGATCTTTAAGCTCCTTGGGCATACTAGTGAAGATATCCCGAGATCCTGTCATGTGACAAGATGCTCCACTATCCACAACCCTCATATAATGGTGCTAGAAAGACAAGATACTAGAGAAAATTCCTTCTCGAATTTGTTAGCCAACTCATCATCTATGTAGATGAAAATATTGTTATATTCCCCTAGCCTTTCTTTTTGTTTGGACATTGTCCGGCCTAATGACCAAACTTGCGACATGCAAAGCACTTGACTTTGCTCATGTCTTTTTCCTTGCCTTGTGAAGATCCTCTTCCACTCTAGTTTTGCATGGCTTTATCCTTGCCCTTCTTTGCTTTCCCAACAAGAGCAAGATCCTATCCCCACCTTCACTCCTATGTTGTCCACCAATTATTGAACTCTCCCATATTTCTTTTGGATGAAGTCATCCCACAATCGGCTCTAATCAAGAAGCTAATGTCTAGCAAGGATCCCGTCCACAAAGGCGATCCATTGCTTAGTGCAACCCTTCAAAGTTACCTTCACTACAACTGAATCACTCACTTCTCCCATCGTTGATAGCTTATCACGAGCCTACAGGATCCTCGTGAGATATGAGGTCAAGGTCGTTGATCTGTTCATACCAATGTTGTTGAGCTTCTCTCTCATCACCATTTTCTTGTTCTCATTTGTGTTGGAGAATCTACTAGGGCAGTTATTTGAACATTTCTCCTTATCCTTAATAATTGCTTGTGAACTTCATTAGCTTCTTTTTGTTCTTTATTAGTTTCTCTTCGTCAAACAATTATTAAGAGCATAAAAATGAAAACCATAGAAGACAATGGACACAAAATATAGGCTCCAAACCAGGCAAAACCCCTCCAAGGGAAAAACCCAAAAGAATCCCTTCTCTTCTTATGGAATCAATTCAAATGAGAAAACCAACAACCAAATACCAAAGTCAAAACCTCCTCCAAGCACCATCAACCCTCCAAGAATCACTCTCAAACAAGTCAAAGATTGATCGTCAACGAAAGTCAAATCTCTTCAAATTTGCTACCCTTCATAACTTAGGCCTTCTTACTCCAGATATGCAATTTCGACTTCTTGTAGACAGCAGAAACCTTAGCCTTTAAGCTTCCCAAGAGATCCTTCCTCAAGCTGAATAAAGTCTTCCAAGTCAGCAAGTGTCAAACCTACAAACTACTCCAATCACAAATTCAACCCTCACTTCATGTCTGCAATCTCATCCTGCAACTTTCAGTCCTGCAATTACTGCAAAAACCCTAGATATTTCGCATGTGTGGGCAGAATAAGGCTTAAAAATAAAATGTTTGTTTTCACCTCCTTGTTCTTCACTCTTATTTTCCTCCTTTTCTTACATTTGAATCGAACTACAAAAGTGTGTCAAAATGAATCGAACTTTCCTTTATATAGCCTTCTCATGAGGTTGAATAACCCATTACTAAGTCGACTTCTCCTTGGCAGGGTCGACTTGTGCTTGGAGGCTTATTTGATTTTCTAGACTCATAATAAATATATTTTACATGTTACAACTTGCCCAATAAGGCCTTATACAATTGACAAGGACTCTCTTGACTCAAGAAAAATATTTTTTTGACTTGACAAACCCAGGAGCATGAAATGAAAGCTTGACCTAGATGACCGATAAAATGAAGCATGAAACCCATGCTTAAAAATAATATTTTCTTTCTTCTTTTTCTTGTAAGTTGTAATATAAGATATAGATAATTACATGAGTACAATAACAATTATAAAAAACGAAACTAGTTACATTTTCCAACACTCCCTCTTAACTAGGGAGTTATTCATAATTGTACAACTGGTACAAAGATATTCTCAAACTGAAGAGTTCTCATAAGAAGAGTTAGATTGATAAGCCATCTTTTAGCATCAACATCATAACCAACATTGTCAACATGGTAAGGCCTTAACTAACAAGCTCTTCTCATATCACAGCATAATGTTGGGAGGCTTTACGTGAGATACCACACAATCTCTCAAGATACATACCCCATCTGGATGTTCACTAGGTATGTCCTTTTAGGAATATTCTTATCTTGGATTCTCAATCCTCAAAGAATAGTGGTCCTCTTCGACCACTCCTATCTTAGATACCTGTCCAATCCTCAAAGAGTGTGGACCAACAAGACTACTTCCTATCTTGGATTCTATATCCCTCGAAGAGTATTAATATTAGATGCTTATCCAATCCTTCCGTCCACCAGTCTCCAATCATGGCCTTCACTCAGACGTACGGATGTTAGCCCTCGCCTACTACATGACACATGAAGAGGAGAATATGATGTCTAACATCACTCCCTCTCAATCAAAGTGGAGATCCTCATTCGCTCTCAATTAGCGAATTGATCCTTGCTCCTCTTTCAATCATTTAAGGAGACTTCTTACTACCTCTCGAACATAGAGGAGATTCCTTACTTCCTTTTAATTGGGAAATCTTAATCACAAGCTCTTTAGCTTATCTTCCTAAATGTATCCGCTACTAGTTCTTCATGGAGATCTTAAGTAGTAGCTGCATTACTCCTTCATTCTTTGCATCTCATCATATTGGGCTTCTTTCTTCCTGGATGTTATGGAGCCATCTTCTTTTTATAGTCTTGTGCCAAGATTCCGATCATCAATGTTTCATATCACTTTCCATTAGTCATCATCAATAAAGGCATTATATTTATCCTTCCAAAGTGATCATCATGAACATCAGGCTATCTTTTTGTATAGCTACCTTTCCATTCCAAGATGATGTACACATCTTGACCATATACTTGAATTCAAAAACCAACAGTTGAACTTGCCTCAACTGTCATCATGCATTTTTTGCAATATTCTTCCAAGTAGCGAAACTTAAATTCCAACCAGATAACAAATACCTTATCATGATGGCCATTTCATCAAAGTATGTTCTTACTTGAATCCTTTGAGATCAACATCCTTCCACATGATCCATCTTCATATTGTACAAGAATCCTTCTCCATGTATTCACTTTTAATCGAAGGTGCCCATGGATCAAACTTAATTAGCAAGCTACAATATCTTTTTTTGAGTTGTCATTATTAACTCTCTTTCCTTTTTCCGGAGACCATACTTGATGTTGATCAATATCATTGTATTCATGCCATGCTACTTTGTGGAAGAGTCTTGATCTTTTGTCATTCCAAAACATACCAAACTTCTACTTTCAAGCATCGAGTAACCGCATGGAAGACTTAACAAGCACGTTCTTGTGACTAACTCTTTCTGCAAGATTCTTGTAGATATTAACCCTACCTTAAAGGAAAGTTATTTAAAAGCATGCATTCCTTTGCTTCCATACAACCATCTAGCCATACTTTCTTTGAACGAGCTTGCTTCCAACCTTATTGAAGATTAAGCTTTCCTTAAAGAGGAGAAAGACTTCAATTTTGGCTTTCAAACTGTCACTCGACCATTTTGCATGCCTTCATACTTCAAGACTATAGACTCCATACTAGATGGAACATGTACTAGTGTTAATGCTTCTTCCAAGAACCTTCCTAAATGATGGTTCTTTTTAGATCTTAATGAACCCCTTTTGCAAGATTACTACCTCTAACATTATGTTAGAAAATGCTTGGATGAACTATAATATGCAATATGGTCCCAATATTCTCATTCTTTTAAGCTAGATGATTCCTTTCAAAGTAACTTGATTATGTAGACTCTAATTCTTCTACTATCATATGCATCTTTCTTATGATGCCATGCTTTATAAAAATCAAGACTCTTCTAGAGAATGCAACAATGCATGCCCCACTACTTTCTACTTAATAAAAGAAAGACAAATTAAATAATGAACATGTTAGAGATGAAGCTTCCTTTAATAGTAAAGATCCTTGGGATCTTCTCCTTTCGGCTTCTTCTCAAGTTCTCCCTTTTCCTCAGCTATGTGAGCTTCACTCCTTTCCTTCCTTATGTTGTTCTTCTTGTTTGGGAAATCCCTCTTAAAATGTCCATACTCATCGCATCTAAAGCATTGAATCTTGGACATCTCTGGTTTTCCTTGGACTTTCCAAACTTCCCTTTCTTCATCTTCTTGGATTTTCCAATAAAGCCTTGTGACTTCTCATTTGATTCGGTGTCATCCTTTTCCTTTATCCTAGTTTCTTCCAAGATGCATTGAGCCCATAACTCATCAAAAGGAGTAGTATACTTTCTTGAGTAGACACTAGATGCAAAACTACTCCAATCAGGTGGCAAAGCACTTAATACACAAGTAGTCATTTCTGAATCGGAAACAACTTTCCCAAGCCCTTGCAATTGGTCCCTTATTTGTGAGATCTTCATAAGATAAGTGGCCATGTCTTCATCCTTTGACTTCCTTATTCTATAGTTGATTTCTCAAGGATATCTTTTGACTCGATGTACCTATAGAGTACAATTTCACCAACTTATCATACATAGCTTTGGATGTCTTTAAATCAACAACAAAGGGAAAAAGATGATCTTTTTTGGATTTAACAATGATCCTTTGTGCCCTCACTTCTCCCTTCTTGTATTTTGCTAACTCTTGAGTCTTCTCTTTGTTTGGTACAATAACTTCACCAAGAACATATTCCATGACTATATTTTCTGTGAGTATCAATTCAATCCTCTTCTTCCATGCTAGGAAGTTTGTTGATCCAACGAGCTTGTTGCTTTCTTTGCGAAATGTAGCCATATGATCTGTAGATTGAGACATAGAAGACAATACGATACTCACTTGTCAACCAAGATTCCTTCTTGATGATGTCTCCAATTATCCTGATGCTTTCAAGACCTTCACAAAGACTTCAAAGATGCCCTAGAATGATGATTTCTAGGATTCCTTCAACAATAGTGTCTTCAAACAGCTTCAAAGAGTGGATGATGATCCCAAGATTCTTTGATGCTTCCTTTAAAGATGTCTTTCAATGAGCCTTCAAATTGATAGCTTTTCAAGAGGGATCAATATCCTTTTCAAGATAAAGCAACCTTCCTTTAAGATGATAGAGTGCACCCAAGAGCATTCAACAAGAGCTTATCCTTTCTTTCTTCAATGAGAGCTTGATCTTTCTTAACATGATGAGGTCTTCAATGAAATCTTGATGTAGTAATCTTCCTTCTAGGTCAATAGGTCTTCTTCTTCTTTCCTTGTTTCCATTTGCAAATGATTCCCTTTGACAAGCAATTTCTTCTTTTGTCAAAAACATGATCTTCAAGCAGCCTTCTCTTTCTTCACCTTTTCTTTGTTACCATGTTGGAGAATCTACTACGGCAATTATCTAAATTTTTCTCCTTATCCTTAATAATTGCTTGCGAACTTAATTAGCTTCTTTTTGTTCTTTATTAGTTTCTCTTCATCAAACAATTATCAAGAACATACACAATGAAAATCATAGAAGACAATGGACACAAAATATAGGCTCCAAGCCAAGGCAAAACCCCTCCAAGGGGAAAACCCAAAAGAATCTCTTCTTTTCTTATAGAATCAATTCAAATGAGAAAACCAAGACCCAAAGACCAAAGACCAAAGTCAAAACCTCCTCCAAGGACCAAGTTAGCCCTCCAAGAATCTCTCAAACAAGTCAAAGATTGACCAATTCAACGAAAGTCAAATCTCTTCAAATTTGCTCCACTTCAAAATTTTGGCCTTCTTACTTCAAATCTACGATTTCGGCTTCTTGTAGACAATAGAAACCCTAGCCTTTAAGCTTCCCAAGAGATCCTTCCTCAAGCTGATTAAAATCTTCAAAGTCAATAAGAATCAAACCTACCAACTGCTCCAATCACAGATTCGACCCTTACTTTAGGTCTGCAATCTCATCCTACAAGTTTCAGTCTTGCAATTACTGCAGAAACCCTAGATATTTCACACGTGTGGGCAAAATAAGGCTTAAAAATCAAATCTTCCTTTCTTGCTTAGACTTCTTGCCTCCTTGTTCTTCACTCTTGTTTTCCTCCTTTTCTTACTTTTGAATTGAACTACAGAAGTGTGTCAAAATAAATTGAGCTTCCTTCCTTTATATAGCTTTCTCATGAGGTCGAATAGCCCATTACTAGGTCAACTTCTCCTTGCTTAGAGGTTTATTTGACTTTCTAGACTCATAATTAATATCCTTTTACATGTTACAACTTGCCCAATAGGTTCTTCCAATTGACAAGGACCCTCTTGACTCAAGAAAAATATTATTTTGACTTGACAAACCCTAGGAGCATGAAAGGCATGCTTGACCTAGATGACCAATAAAATGAAGCATGAAACCCATGCTTAAAAATAATATTTTTCTGTCTTCTTTTTATTGTAAAATAAGATACACATAATTACATGAGTACAATGACAATTATGAAAATCGAAATTAGTTACATTTTCCAACACTCCCTCTTAACTAGGGAGCTATTCATAATTGTACAATCCGTAGAAAGATATTCTCAAACTAAAGAGTTCTCATAAGAAGAGTTGGATTGATAAGCCATCTTTAAGCATCAACAGCATAACCAACATTGTCAACATGAATACAATAACAATTATGAAGAGTGAAAATAGTTACATTTTCCAACAATTTGTACTCTAGTATAGACTAGTCAAGGTCGCCCACATCTTATTCGTTGTGTCTTTCCTTGTTATGAGAGGAATCACATGATCCCTCACATGATTGAAAGTAATTCCCCTTGCCTTCACATCCTTCAACTTGTGCTTATTGGTTGGACAAGGTCAGTTGAAGAACCATATCGAGCCCTATCAAATTTGGTGGATGGGGACTCCTAGATTCCCGATGTTTTAATATTGCTCTACTTGCCTTGTCCCTCTAGAGGCTTTTTTATGGTAGGGGCCTGTAGCAGAAAATTAAGTTCAACAAATATATTGCCCAGACAGGTATGGAGGATTGGGTGGCTGCTGGGGCGCCCCCCACAATTGGTGCTTCTATTATTTGGCATAGTCTTAGGCGGGCAATCCCATGGCTATGCAATGATTTACGGTGGATGGTTGGGGATGGTTGAAAAATACTTGTCGCCCTGGATGTCATTAAAGGAATGAATGACTCCCATATACTTTCGGCTCCCATGATATATTTTCTAAACTCACCGGGGATTACATCGCTTGCTAATCTTTGGGAGAGGGCTTGTCTCCCCAACGTTGCCCCTGCTTGGCCACACACTTGGTAGATTGGCCTTCCAAATCATTTGGTTGGGGAAAGACCTCAAAATTGGCAGGGAGGCTAGGACACATGTATTCCACAATACCCATAAATCGTTTTGGGAAATTCCATCTGGAGACAGTTTTATTAAAATAATTAATTATTTCTAATGGGTGCCTAAGTCTAAACTTAGGAAATTAAAATAATTAAAGGGTATTAATTAAACTAATGGTGAAACTTCTAGAAGAAGACGAGGATCAAGTCAATATGATCTGAGCCATTGATTAGAAACTAATCTTGGTCGTTGATTACTCAACTGGAGGATTATAAGAAGGACTTCAAAGGGCATTTGGAAAACACACCAGACAGATACTCAGTTACCCAAGTAAGATCGATTTTCTCACTAGTCGAAGTTCAGGAAGAGGAAATCGAATCAGAGGGAGAGTTGCAGGTGAGAAGGAGAAAGGGCATCAGCATCAGTCGGGAGTGCAAGAGTAGAAAGAAGATGCAGAGCAGACGAGGGGCAGTGCAGAGGCTATGATGTTGGGACTGCGCAATCCCTACGCAGAAGCTAACGCAGTGAGACATAGAGGGGGCAACAGGTCCTCTCCAGAGTGAGAATCTCACTAAGAAGCGTGAGAATATTGTCTGTAAAATTTCTCACAAAAATTCCTCTTCTATTCTGCTAGTCTTGTACATGAGATTTTTGCTGAAGATCAATAAAGAAACCCTCATCTGTTGCACCAGTTTTCCCACATTGGGTTTTTCCAGGGACAATTGTCCAAAAATGATTGTCATTGTGATTATACTTGTGCTAGTATTTTTCCTTGCATTTACTTTCAGCAGTATTTTAATTATGAAGGCTACAGTAAAATTTATTTCGATATTTGTTGTAGAAACATTGTGAATAACTTATTTCTGAATTAATAAGTAGAAGAAATAATATCGATCATTGCAATTAGATTTCTATTTAGAAATTTTCACATGGTATCGGAGTTGAGTTAAGCAAGAGTGCATATCGGAAGAGCCAACATTGAAGAGGAGGGAGTTCGAAATTGCTGCATAGGCAGAAAATCAAATCCCTAGAGGAATTGCGCAGTCCAGTCTAGGAGGGAAAAACTTTCACAAGAAAATCTCTCTCTGAGAGAGTCGAAAAAGAGGAAGATTTCTAGATCGAAGTTTCCCAGTGACATTGGGAGCAACACAGAGAAGTCTTCAGGTGAAGATGCAATTTTTCTGCAGTAGTTGCTAGGGCAGAAAAGCGTTAGAAATCGATACGAATAATAGCACAAAGAAGGATGGAAAATCAAGATGTATCTAAATTATCTTTCAGATTGGAAGAAGAATTTGCATGCTTGTCAAGTTCAGCGTCAGTAGATGTTTGGTATATTGATAGCGGGGCTTCAACCCATATCACTGGAGTACGAGAATATTTCTCAAGCTATCAAGAAGAGCAAATGGACTTCCAGATTACTATGGGAAACAGAACGAAGTGTGCTCTAGTAGGTAGAGGCACTATAGCATTTCAGATGGAAGCATGAACCAGCATCCAAGCCACTAATGTTCTGCATGTGCCCGAGTTATGAATGAATCTAATTTCAGTGTCCCAGTTACAGGACAAGGGATACGATGTATACTTCATTGGAAGGAAAGTATATGTCAAACATCTAAGCTAAAAGAAGAAGAGACAAATTGGAGCTCGAAGCAACAGACTATATAGATTGCAGCTCGAGTCTCCAATGGCACTGATAGGTAGCAATCATAATGGTGAAAATGAACTGAATGAACTGTGGCACAGGCGAATGGGACACCTACACGATGGAGCACTGAGGATGCTCAAAGAGATTGTTACAGGAGTTTCAGTCCTTAGTACTGAGCATGATGATGTATGCAAAGGATGCACACTAGGGAAGTATGCTAAAGCAGCTTTTTCCAGAAGTAACAACAGAGCAGAAGGCGTATTGGGATTGATATACTCATATATTTGTGGCCCAATGTCCACAAGATATCTTAGTGGTGGAAAATACTTCGTCACCTTTATTGATGATCACTCTAGAAAAACCTGGATCTATTTCTTAAAGACCAAGGATAAGGTATTTGATCGGTTCAAAGAGTTTAAGGCTCTCATAGATAACATGACAGGGAAAAAGATAGAGGTATTACATTCAGATAATGGTGGAAAGTATACGGACAAATACTTCACAAATTTCTGTGCAAAAGAGGGCATCAAAAGAGAATGGACAATGCAATATAATCCAAAGCAAAATGGAGTAGCAGAGCGAAAGAATAGAACTATTGTTGGGGCAACAAAGCCTATGTTGTATGACCGGGACTTGCCTAGATTCTTATGGGTAGAGGCATAAAACACAACGGTGTATATCTACAATAGAACTGCTCATAGAGCATTGGAGAAGAAAACACTTGAAAGTGTCTTCATAGGGAAGAAGTCGGAGGTGATTCATCTTAGGATATTCGGAAGTGTGGCACATTGTCACATTCTAGACGAGAAGCATAGTAAACTGGATCAGACTGCAGAAAAGGGGTACCTTATAAGATATAACGAGACCTCGGAGGCATATAAAATCTACATTCCTAGTAGCAGGAAGATTGTAGTAAGACAGGATGCAAATTTCATGGAGGATAGTGCTTTCAGGAAATGTCGAGAGATGCCAACAGAAGGTCAGTCAATAGATGTTCCATTAGTCCAACAACAACAAGAGCAGCAAGTAGGACAAGCAGGAGGACATACACCTGGATCGAGCACATTGACCAGCAACAGTATTTCCTCAGAAGAAGGAAATCCAGGCATTTCTCAGTAGATGGAACAACAGGAACAGGAGGGGTATTTGATTTGAGCCTCCCACCACTAGTGATAGAACCAGCAAGGAAGTACTGCAAACGCTGAGGGATGCAGAGGAGTTTGTCCGAGCTCCTAGAACCAAGAATAGGCAACGTAGACAACCTGACAGGTACCAAGCCTTGGTAGCACAAGTTGAAGAATCCTCCAGCTTTCAGGAAGTCGTACAACACCAAGTTTGGGTGGATGCCATGGTGGAAGAGTATAGTTCTATCATGATGAATGATGTCTGGGAAGTGGTACCTAGACCAGAGGATAGATCAATTGTAGGATCAAGGTGGATCTACAAGATCAAGTATGTTGTAGATGGCAGTATAGAGAAGTACAAGGCTAGGTTCGTGTCAAAGGGGTACGCACAAAACGAAGGAATAGACTATGAGGAGACCTTCACCCCAGTAGCCAGATATACCTCTATCAAATCTGTTATATCCCTAGCAGCTCAAATGGGATGGGAGATTCACCAGATGGATGTCAAGATAGCATTCTTGAATGGGGTGATAGAAGAAGAGGCGTATATAGAACAGCCCGAAGGCTTCGAAACTCATGAAAAGAGAGCTCATGTATGCAGGTTAAAGAAAGCCCTGTATGGGCTCAAGCAACACCCAGAGCATGGTATGGTTGGATTTATAGTTACTTGCATCAGTTGGATTCGTCAAGAGTGATGTTAATCCCAATCTCTACTATCTAATGTTGGAGAATGAGCCACTTATTCTAGTATTATATGTTGATGACTTGTTTCTAACAGGGTCATCTAGGCTCATAAAGGACTGCAAGAAGAATCTTGAAGCAAAATTCCACATGAAAGATATGGGGTTGATGCATTATTTTCTAGGGTTGGAAGTTTAACAGAAGAATGGGGAGATCTTCCTTGGGCAAGGAAGATATGCTATAGAGATTCTGAAGAGAATAAGAATGCAGGATTGTTGACCCATGGCTACACCCATGATCACCTTGTACAGACAACTCATTGGGTTGCTCATGTATCTGATCAACACTAGGCTAGACATTTTCTTCGTTGTCAACACCCTTAGTTAGTACATGGTGGAACCAAAAAGGGTGCATTGGGCAGCAGCTAGGCACATCCTAGATATGTGTGTGGAATTGTTGGATATGGGTTGAAATCATAGTTTTAAAAACCGGTCTTGTTAACTGGTTACCAGTCTAACTAGCCAGTTAGTAAGCTCACCAGTCGAAACCAGCCAAAAAACCTGGTTCAATCGCCCATTTCGCTAAAATTTGCCCTAAACCGGTGCTAACTGGCCGATTTTGTATCAAACTAGCCGGTTCCGTCCTAAACCAGCCAGTTAGAGGCACGCCCACCGTATTGTCCAAAAAGTGTAATGCAGACTGTGTTTTAGGAGTTTTGGGGGAAACTAAGGGTGTTTTCCCTCCAAAAACACCCTCTCCAAGCCTTTAAGAGGCCCCTCTTACTCTCATTTGTCTCACACAACTGATTTGGAGTGTTTGTGAGTTTGTTTTTGAGCTTGGAGAGTGTTGAGTTTTTGCTGAAGTAGTCATCTTGGAGTTGGAGTTGGAGCTAGTTTGGAGATAGTGTGTAGCTTTCAGTGGAGTTTCCATCTTCAAGAGGAAGCTAAGGAAGCTAGTTTGCATTTCTAGGTAAGGATTTGCACTTCAAAATTCCTCATTTGACTGTTGTCCATGAATTAATTTTTTTATGTGTTATAAACTTCTCACTTCTATGATCTACCATCTAGGTAGTCATCATGCCTCCAAAAGCCAGAGATACTGCATGGGCTCATTATGATATGATTGATGGCAAAAGGATCTGCAAATATTGCCAAAAATCCATTCAAGGAGGGGGTATTAACAGGTTCAAGCAACACTTGGCTGGGATAGGAGGCCATGTGGAGCACCAAATGAAATAATAGGGCATATTAGGGCAGAATACCTTCAGAAGTTTGAGATTCAAGTCACTGAACCAATAGAGAAGTTTGTGGCTGCAAAGTTTGGGAGTTGAGACTCAACCAACTGAGTTTGATCATGATGACTGAGACTCATGAGAAGTTTCAAGTGATAATGTTGATCACTATTATAGTATTACTATTATCATATATGTAGAGTCTAGACTGGAGTCTTGTAGTAGGCCACTAGCCCCATAGTCTGTAGGCTTTGTTTTTGCACTCTAGAGGCCATTTAGACCCTCATTGCTTATGTATTTTGTCGATGATATGTATTGCACTCGGTGCCATTTTGATATATTCACCTTTACATGGTATATAAATGAGCAATCTTTGCATATTTTGTCTCTATGGCTTGGAATCATGGTTTTAAATCTAAAAATAGTTTTTTCATTTAAAAATAATTATTTAATGTATTTTTCTAAAACCGGTTCGTTTAGACCAAACCAGTCCCGGTTAGACCGGTCCCAGTGGTAAACCGGTTCATTAGGTGAACCAATACGGTCACTAGTTCCGGTTTTAAAAACACTGGTTGAAATACACTCGAGGAGATGACGTCAGATTGAATGGCTTCACAGATGCATATTGGGTAGGTAGTTCAGTAGACCGGAAAAGTACCTCCGAGTATTGCTTCAACATTGGACCAGGAATGATCTCATGGTGCAGCATGAAGCAGAAGTCGGTAGCTTTGAGCTCAGCAGAAGCAGAATATATGGTGGGCAATGTTCAAGAATCTAGGGCAAAGTAGTGTAGTGTAATTCTTCGTTACTTGATAACAATTTGTGGAGTCTTTTTACTTTTCTTGTTAGCTTATTCTTCTTCTTCTTATTAGTGCATATGTGTGTACTTCATCAAACTGCTACCAAAACATAAAAACAACAACACGAGATGTTGGCTCTCTAACAGGGCCAAAACCTCTCTTCTCTTGAGAGGAAAACCCTTTAGTGAATTTCTCTTATTGAAGCTTCTATTGATCAATGCCAAACCCTAGACCCCTAACTAAGAGATCCTCCAAGCAAAAGTCAAGTCTTTACTCCTTTCTGCACCATATACCCCGACACTTCTTCTGACACTTCTTCTGGCACTTCGTCCTCCTTCCGGTACTTTGTTCTTTTATGCATCTTTTCTAGAAATAGATCTACTTGAGTGAGTCTTCAAGGTGAGGTGTTCCTCTTCTATCCTTGCACAATTGAGATCCTTAATGAGATATGATAGTATGATAGTGTTGTTGTTCTGTTGCCCTAGATTCTCGCATGTGTGGGAGGATCACTAGGTTCATATGCTCTTCTTTCCTTCGCTTGAGAGTCTTCCTTCCACGCTGGAGTAGGAGGCCTTTGTAGGCCTAGTTACTAGCCCAAACAATAAAGAACATACCACTGTAATTTCACTGTTGATATAGCGCAAACTGTACCTCGTTCCTTCGTATGTGTGACTGTCTATACCCTAGAAACAGTCTTTTAACCTTCACTCTTCTTCCTTGTTTGGCTCTCTTTAGACTGACTTGTCCTCTTAGTTGTAGACCAACTTGGAGGGTTGTTTGTAGGCTGATTTGGAGGGCATTTGGTCGCTGATTTGCTAAGCAGACTTCACACATTTTCCATGTTGGTGTAGCATGCTTGAAGGAGCTTCTTGAAGGTGTCCTTACATAGGATTAGACTTGACTTTGCTTGGAGGTTTCCCTTAAGGCCTTCAATATTTTCTCTTGACTATTTGACTCACCTATAGCACTTTGACATGTGCTAGACCTACTTCAATGAGCAAGAAACTCATTGACATATATTATAAAGATAATATTTATTTTCTTCAATAAGTACAAATATCAAAAGTACATCTATGAAGACTAAACCAAGTTACACTTCCTTCAACAGGCAACACAGTTATGTGCGAAGCTATATGGCTTAGAAAATTGCTTGAGTTTGTTCAGGAAGACGATGGAAGTAGCCAGTATTTTCTGCGATAATCAGAGTTGTATTAAATTCTCTGCGAATCCAATATTTCAAGATCAGTCAAAACACATTGATATCAGATGTCACTTTATTAGAGACTGTGTTCAGCATGGGGCAATGCAGTTGCAGTATGTCTCCATAGGAAATGAGGTAGCAGACATACCCTCCTTGATAATTTGGTTGGGATGTATAAGGCCAATAACTTGAATCATATCCGCTCCTTGAAATATCAACTCAAGGACATGAAGATGAACAAGGGGGAATTTGTGCAGTGCTATGTCATGAGGGTATCCCAATTAAGGGATTGATTGCAAACTATTGGTGAGCATATATCTAATAAAGAGCTGGGGATGGTCACTCTTCAAGGTCTTCCTCCTATTTGGGAAACCTTCACTACTACTATAAGCAACAATAATGTACTCCCGACATTTGATAAGCTCATTGGAAAATGCACCCAAGAGGAAACCAGGATGATTGGCATAGGGAGGATTCGAAAGCATGAAGGAGGAGAGCCCCCCGCATCTGCAGCACAAGATATGAAGAGAAAAGGAAGATGGAGGCCATTTGGTTCAAGGAAGCCTGCCCATGAATCAAGGGACTCTAATAGAATATTAAGGGATATTGAATGCTTCAATTGTCACAAGCATGGTCACCATCCCCAAGACTGCCTGAAGAAAAGAGATGCTCCAAGGTCCAACTGAGGCTTCTACAGCCACAGGTTCAAGGATAGAAGAAGAGGTGATGATAAAAGAAGAAGATATGCCCTTTATGATCAAGAAGAAGGCCAACATCCTCAAAAGAGGTCAAGGAACTCCAGGTATAAAAATAATGTTGTTGCTAGTCAATCTGAATATATTCTTATTTATGCTCTTTCTAGTTCTTCCCCTTTGGATTCGTATGATGGTTAGGAGATAATGGGGCCTCTAAACATTTCTCTAGATACCAAGAAGTCCTCTCAAACCTGGTTGAGAGGGAGACAACTTTGAAAATCATCCTTGGAGACAACTCTACTCATTCTGTGAAGGGTTTTGGTTCTATAAAATTTCATTTGGACTATGGTGAATCTGTTCTTCTTCACGATGTTATGTATGTTCTGAGACTAAAGAAGAACTTGGTATCTATATCTACCTTAGAAGACAAAGGGATGAGAGTAGCCTTCATAAGAGGAAAAGTCTTCCCCTGGCCTATGGAATCTCGCATGAGGGATGATTTTACCTTGGGATCCAGAATTGAAGGACTCTATAAAGTTAATGGAAGACCTCTGTGAGCAATTGTCCATGACATCAATCATCAAAGTGAGCTATGGCACCGAAGGTTGGCACATCTACATTATGAAGCCCTATCGAAATTAAAGTTGGTTTTTGGGATGCCTAATGTTCAAGCTAGTCATGATGGAGTATGTCCGAGATGTGTCAGTGGAAAGAAGACAAGGGGACCATTCCCCTCCAACAAGAACAAGACCAATGATATTCTTCAACTTATTCATTCTGACCTATGTGGACCCATGCCAGTGCACTCTCTTGGTGGCCATCTCTACTACATAATCTTCATTGATGACTTCTCTAAGAAGACATGGATATTCTACTTGAAGCATAAGGATGAGGCTTTTGATATGTTCAAGGACTTCAAGGCACTGATAGAAAATCAAACATGGAAGAAGATCAAGGTCTCCAGGTCTGACAATGGTGGAGAATATATGTCAAATGAGTTTGTTGACTTTTGCAAGAACGGTGGAATCAAGAAGGAAACTATTGTACCTAATAATCCCGAGCAAAATGGAGTGGCTGAAAGAAATAAACAAGTCCATCATGGAAGTTGCCTGAGCCATGTTGCATGATCAAAAGTTGTCGAAGTTACTTTGGGGAGAAGCTACAAATACAACGTTCTATGTTCAAAACAGGGTTCCTCATCAAGCGTTGGATAACAAAATACCCAAAGAAGTGTTTGTAAGGATATTTGGTCATCTAAGGATATTTGGCTATGACGTGTATTTTTCATGTGTCAAAGGACAAGAGGAACAAGATGAAAGCCACCAAAAATAAAGGTTCATTTGTTGGGTATTGTGACAATTCTAAAGCTTCTAGAATATATGTGCCTGGTCAAAGGAAAATCGAGTTTAGTAGGGTTGTATCCTTTGATGAAGATGTTGCCCTTGGAAAAGCAAGGGAGCTTCCTTTGCCTCCTCCTAAGAAAAAAGATGATGATATGGACCTACTAGAAGGTCTTTTTGTGCCTAAAACAAAGGATATTGTTGATGAACCCATGGAGCCTATGGACCCCTTGGATTCTCCTCCAAGTGATCCTCCTGCCAGGAAGAGACAATTGTGGCTCTGTGATACATTACAGGATGTTGAGAAATATGTTCTTGCCATGCCAGTACCTAGGATACGTTGTAGCTATGAGCTCCATCTTACAGGTTGAACCTCCCACTTTTGAAGAAGTAGTGAAAGAGCAAGTTTGGAAGGATGCCATCGCCAAAGAGTATGAATCGATTATCATGAATGATGTATGGGATCTTGTTCCGAGACTTAATGGAAACTTTGTCATAACTTCGAAGTGGTTATATAAAATCAAGCATGGAGATGACAAAAGCATTGGGAAGTATAAAGCTAGGTTCGTGACTCGAGGTTTCTCCCAGAAAGAGGGAGAAGAATATCATGACATTTTTGCACGAGTTGCCTGATACACTACTATTTGATCAATTGTTGTCCTTGCTAATAGTCAAGGATGGACCCATCACCAAATGCATGTGAAGACTGCGTTTCTTCATGGGATACTACAAGAAGAAGTATATGTTGCGCAGCCTCAGAGATTTGAAGTGAAAGACACAGAGACTCATGCTCGCAGGTTGAAGAAAGCACTATATGGTTTGAAACAAGTGCCCGGAGCCTAGTATGCCTGCATTGACAGTTACTTGTTGAAGCTTGATTCACAAAAAGAAATGTTGACCCAAATATCTACTTCAAAGTGGTCCAAGGTATGCCTTTGATTTTAGTTTTCTATGTTGACAATTTATTCTTGACAAGTAGTGAGCCTTTGATGCTCGAGTGTAAGAGGGAGTTAGCCTCTAAGGTTGAGATGAAGGATCTTGGCTTGATGCATTACTTCTTGGGATTAAAAGTGCAACAAAGACCGGGTAAGAATTTCCTTTCTCAAGGAAAATATGTCGTGAAGCTCTTGGAAAGATTTGGAATGGTAGAATGCATGTCCCTAACCACACTAATGGAGATGAACTTCAAGAAGTTATGCAGAGATGTTGTTGGACCTAACTTGGCAAATCCCTCCGAGTTACAACAGTTGATTAGGCATTAATGTTCCTTATGAACACTCGTCCGGGCATATGTTTTGCAATGAACACTTTGAGTCAATTTATGACTGAACCCCTTCATTCACACTAGGTTGTTTCCAAGCACATGCTGAGATACTTGCATGGGACGATCAATCTTGGTTTGAGATATACTATCGGAGATGTGAGACTACATGGATACAGTTATGTTGATTAGGTCATAAATGTTATTGAAACGAAGAGCACATCACTGTGTTTCTTTAGCTTGGGGTCTGCCATGATATCTTGGATGAGCAGGAAACAAAAGTTTGTAGCTTTAAGCACGGCTGAGGCAGAATACACTGCTACTAGCATGGCTAGTTGTGAGGCAGTTTGGTTGAGGAAGCTCTTTGGAAAGTTGCTTGATCACGTCTTGGATACGACCATGATAGCTAAGAATCCCATATTTCATGATGAGTCCAAGCACATTGAGATCAATCGGGTATCACTAGATTTGAGATATGGTACAAAGAGGAGCAGTGAGACTCAATCACATTTCGACTGATGAGCAGATAACGGATATACTCACCAACGCTTTGTCGAAAGGGAAGTTCTTGGTCTTCAGGTAGTAGCTTGGATTGATGGATGTGACCCTCCTGAGTAAGGGTCTTGGCTGATCGAGAACAGTGAGCATGCTCTTCCCCCTTGTTGAGCTCCTAGGGTGAGGAATGGAGTAGTAAAGGCTCTTGGGGTTGAGGGAACTTTGCACAATAGGATAGGGTGTGATCCTTACCCTTGTGGTATGTTGATCTCGCCTATTGTCATTTTGATAGAGCATACCCCAGTTGGCATCCTACCTGTTAGTGTCGGTCTTGAGCCCTCCATCGGTGATCAAAAGCTCTTTGCATATGCATAGGTAGGTGTCTCATCAGTATCAGTTTTGCATCCCGTTAGGCATGCCATAACACTGATGGAGGAGCTGGTCTTTGTTCCCTTCTTGGCTTTGCTGGATCAGATCATATCATTTAAATGAGCTTGTGTTATACTTGTTTTATTTTTTGTCTTGAAATCCCAAGTCTAGCTCTAGGGTTTTGGTAAAAATCACTGCAAGGTCATGAGTCAAAGGTCTAATAGTCCCCAGCAAGCCGGAAGGAGGTATGTAAATATGTTC
>APFE030441034.1:46654-60299 GCA_000404065.3 Pinus taeda | reverse complement strand
ATTATTTCCTTTCTGACTGAAATATAGTTGTACTTTGGTGGATTTTAATGCTTGTAGTTGTCTCGGTCTTTGCATGTGCAGGTGTCAGTTCACGAGGACTCGTTAGGCTTGTGACCTGCTGAAGCAAGGGAGCCGGAGGGTCAACTCTACTTTGACATTTGCGTTGGATTCCAGGTTGGTCTTCGTAATCCACCTTTTAGTATACAACTAGGAACTTGCATAGCAGCGTGAATTGATTGTTGCTAGACCCATTTTGGGCTAGTGGGATCGCCTCTGTCCGCAGAGAGGATTTACCTGTTTAATAGTAATCTTCTTCTCCTCTATCTTTATGAGCTTCTCACTTATTTGCAACAAGTCTCTGCTACAAATACTCCTCCTGGCTGCTATCTTACCTCACTAAGATTTCCTCACTTAGTCTTTTGGTAAGCTTAGATCCTTTATCTGGAACCTCTTCTTGAGGAACACCTTTGCTCCTTCTAGGTTGCTGCAATCTCTCACTCTCTCTTGAGAACACTTCAGTTGTCCTCTTTGTTCAATCTCTTGTTGGATTCTTCAGGTTCACTGCCACTTCTCCTTCAAAGTATTCTCCTTACTCTACCTTCAAGAACTCATCTATTCTGCTCACAGCTTCTCTTGCTGTCACCTATGCATTAATATATAAAAACACACATTCTCAATTTAAAATAGAACACATTACCTCACCTTTAGATCGCAGCATGATCTTGTTTCACCCATTCTTCTACACTTTGAATGGATTGTCCTCAGTTTTGTCTCCAAGTCCTCTTTCCTTCAGTACTTGCATTAAGCAACTTGCTTTCTCTTTCCTTCAAGGAATCCTCTATTCCTGCCTATTCCAAGCCTCTGTTGGAATTGCTACAATCTCCCACTATAGTCTTTATCATTAGCTTTTCTTGTGTGCAAACTCCCTTTCGCTGAAATCTTTTCCCATTCTGATTTCAATTCTATTCTGATTACAGATCTACTCTGATTACAAACTTCTGCTCTGATACCACTAATGGTGCAGGGGCCCCCAGCATATAACCATACTTAGCAAAATGGTGACAGGGTTACCCAGCGTATACCCACAGTATGCATTTAACAATGCATCCACAACTGCCTCAGGTATTTAACTCTACAATGGAGTCAAATCTTCAGACAATAAATGGTCAAGGCCCCTTTGTAAGCAGTTCCTCTGCATAAGAACTTAATCACCCCTCCTGAAACCTCCTCTCAGGATTATATGAACCCTCAAACCTTTGGTTATGACTTGGATTAAATTCTTTCCTAAAATCCTTCTTATCAGGAATTAGAACCCCCTTAACACATCGCTATATACGTTTTAACGTATATAACCTTCTATCGGCGCTCTTCCACTTTATAAAGCATTATAAAGGAATTAACTTCAACATAACTTTTCCTCCTACTGTACAGTCTTGTCACGACTTCCGAGGTTTAACCCCATCGCAATCAGCCTTCGCATTCTTTCCTTGATCATGCATACATATATGGCTTCCTCTTCCCAATATGCGATTTCCCTTCCAATCCGGGAAATACATTATCGACACTTAATTCTTCATATTCCTATTTACAAAGGAAAACACCGTTGAACATATATATCAGACTTCAAATGCATTGAACCCCCGTTTATAACCGTGTCGGGTCCGCCTCTTAATCTATCACATTTCCGCTCCTCTAAACTCTGATACTCCGATTATCACTATCGGATATCACTTCTCCAACCGCTCCTAGCTTCTTTCGCTCTAAACCTCCAATTTTCGCGATCGCCGATCAATTTATCAACGATATTGCCACATCGCTCGTCAGAGTTCACTATTTTGGTTGTCGCCATTCCTTGGCGCCTCTGAAATGCGATTGCGATTTTAATCATAGCCGTTGACCACCCAGATGCAACGGCTGCTGAGCGCTAACACTTCACGCTTCTTTGATAGTCCCTTTACTTAGTTCTTATGCTAAGTCATCAATTCTTCCGTGGTTTGGCTTCTTTAAAAGTTTTAGCCTTATACCCATTCGCATCTCACTCTTCCATCTGAACTTAAACTCCTCACTCTCTCTTGATCTTTGTCCTTGCAGAGCTCTTCGACTCCACATTCTGCTTCCACTTGGGTTTTGTTTTGGCTCAATTTCCCTTCGTTGTTCTGTTGAACAGTACTCAATTTCTCCTCTGCGTGTCCTCTGAACTCTGCTTGCAATCTCCTGTAATAGAACCTATGAGTTTAAACTATAATTAATCAAAAACACACAATTCACACTCTCTTTTGACACAATCAGGAATAACTATGAATATATTAATGTAAACACACAAGATTACATTCGAGACTCATCGGCGTCGCACACACACACATAGGCCTGATTCTACTATTAGTGGCCTCTTCTATTGAACATGCAGGTTCACTATTTATAAGAATACACTGGAGTGAATCACTGAAGGATCCGATCAATCTTCTAAGAAAAGCCCTAAAGCTCGCTACATGCATACATATGTGGTAGATAAATAAGTCTCCTTGAGACTTTATTCCTTGCATCTTTTTCTCTGTTTTAAAATAGAAAAGTCCCTTTATTCAACTCGATGGTCCACGTCCTCTCTTATCTAATTAAATCACTAAAAGGCCTAAATTACATTAACTTGAGACTTAGGAAAACTATTTCCTAAAAATACATGACCCCCTATGTCTACTATTTACAATGATTTTCCCTTTGGTGAATGCTCATGCATAAAAAACGGATCTAGGCAGAGGATGGAGCAGAAGCGCAGCATCGGAACCCTGACTGAGAAGGGTTAGGGTTTTCTCTCATCTCACTATTGCAGACATCGTAGTTTCCCATCGCCCTTTGCATCGTCAGTGTCACTGCTACAGTCGACAGACTGACCTGTCCACTTGCACTGACACTTGGTTTCCCTACCCATCTCTCATTGTCATTGCTTTTGTCTGTAGTATGTCAGAAATGGATGTCGACATGGTTCACTACTCAGAGGATCCCAACCCTGATGAATCCATCTGGACGAGCCCTAATCCTACATCAGAGATGACGATTAACGAACATTTGGGCACAAAACATCCATTACTGTAGGGTTTGTCTCACAACCGTTCTAACCTGGGTCCTTCCACTCACTCCATTACGTTCGTCGACCTCTCTGTCAAGTTGGTGGGTCTTAATTGCCCTCCCCTCTCACCAGCTACCATTCATTATCTCGTTTCTTGCATTCCACCTTCCCCTACATTTGACTTTATGCCATTGGAATCCTCCCATCTGACTCCCCCCTCCGTTAACCCTTCTGCGGCTAGACAGGCCCCTGCTTTTGCCTCCCCTCTGCACGTGGTTGATCTTCCACACTCACCCCATTCCTTGGCTATACCCAGACTCTCTTCCCCTATGCGGGTGTTTTGACATCCCCTTTGTAAACCCTCGTTCCAGCACCCCACTACCAGAACAACATGCATCGGGCACTCATGATCCTCTTCAGGAACACCCTACTGCTCTGCGAACAGGAAAAGAAAAGAAACAGAAGTGCGTTAAAGCCTCCTGAAAGCAACTAGAACTCTATTTCGATGTTGGAGTGCATATGGGGGAGGTGGTGGATACCGCCAATAAGGTATTGGTAGGAAGGGTTCGAGGACGAGCCTACTCTGCTGCCATATTACGTCTATGGGTCATCGAAATTTAGGGGCACATCCTCATTGAGCTCCTGATTGTTACTACTTTGACTTGGGGCTGGTTTGCTCAGAGTTTTCTAAGGGAGGATCAAACCACATGGGTCTTGTCATGCTATTGGCATATCAAGATGGCTCATGTTATGTTCAAGTGTTGGAGACTTTTATTCGACCCTCGGCGTGAACAGCTGGGTGTAGGTCCGATATGGGTCAAGCTACGGGACCTCCCCCTTCATTTTTGGTCCGAGGATGTTTTTATGCACATTGGGAATGCACTTAGTACCTTTCTTGATTTCAACAAGTCTTATGAATCATCTGGAAACAAATCCATGGCATGAATTCTAGTATATTTGGACATCAGAGAGGGACCGGAGGAATAGATTACTTTGCACTGGCGAAGATTCACCTGCACCCAGCTCCTGAACTATGAAGGCATGCCTTTCCGATGCCAGAGGTGTCACGAGGTGGGTCACCTTTACAAAGAATTCCCTCTAGTAAATCTTGTTGTTTCCCCCGCCAAGGTTTCGACTACAGCGGCTCCGGGTGAGTCATCATTCGCTGAAGAATCATCTTCTCGATCTTTAGGGCCGCGCTGCACGACTTGCGATGATGCATAGATCTCAGCTTCGACTTCTCCCAAGCCTCCCTCTCCACCTATGACGAGATCTCGAGTTGCTTCCACGACTGCTTGATCATCAGGTATTTCTTTACCTCCTTACTCTACATCTTCAGTTATTTCTTTTGTTTCTACTTTGCATCCATCCCTGGCATTTCATTGTCCCCTCTATCTTGTCCACAGGACCTGCACTCTCCAACTATATCTACCACTCCGCCCTCCATTCTTGAACTGGAAAACAATCCCTCCCTAGAGATTTCTACCTCCTCTAGACACTCCCACTCATAAAACCTCTGGTCTAGGGTTTCTCATCCTCCCGATCATTCTGGGTTGGGTTGATTTCCCCTCCTAAATCTACCAAGTCCTCCAGAGGTAGACTCAAATATCTCCAAGGCTATCATTCAGGCTAGGGTGGATGTGGCATTGGGTAGGCAATCCACACTCGACACGGTTCTTAGCGCATCGAACACCTTATTGGGAACGGGTCCCCTAGGATCAATTTTGGGGTTAAAAGCCTAAGCTTTGGGGCTAAAGGCCCAAGTTTGTATAAAGGATGTAGTCTCCGCATTTTGTGGTCACGTAGTGCGAAGATGTAAAGAGTCATAAAGGGTTTCCGCCCTTAGTTTAGGTAACTTATGTTGGCTTTATGAGATCCACCCTTGGTCCACGGACCAAGGGAATGTATAAAAAAGAGAGTCTTAGAAGAGTCTAAGTAGTTCTTAGTAGTTTTGTGGAAATTGATTAATGTAATGGGTCTGTGAAAGCTAAGAGCGAAGAGTCTTAGCATAGGAAATAGGCTCTGCAAGTGCGTAGAGGCCTAGGGTAGAAGTTTGCAGCTGAGTACGCGGACCCTTGCAGTTGTGTGCACAGGGTAGGCAGACTCTGTAAAGGAGATCTGAACATCAATAAAGAGAATTATTCTAGAGAAATCTGTGGATGAGCTATTTTACTTCTGTTATGAATGTATGCGGTTATGTTATGTTGAATATTGGGTTTATGATTTAATGTTGTATTGATGCGCGAACTTATGTGTTTTACTCTGTTATATGACTGCAAGTAAGAATATCTGTTTACGCGAAGATAATCATAATGCATGTTAAAATTATCCACCACTTAAGCTAATCTGGGTAAATATAGCAATAAGAATAGTCACAGAGGCACGTAAGTGTCTGAATTGCCTATTTAGGGTACTCGAAGAACGATCACAGACCTTCACAGAGGTCTCGAAGCCGAATAAGAGAAGTATATCGATAAGCCCTAAAGGGCTTATCAATCTGCGTGAAGGAAGGGTTAGGGTATAAATGACATCACTACCATCTCAGGGTGTAGAAACTTGGTTCCTGCATCCCCCCATACTGCTTCGGGTGAGACTTCAGTCCACATTCCGTGGATTGATGCTGAAAGGGCTAGTAGTGTAGGGATTTTCTTGGCTAATTAATGTTGAACCTGGGTCAGGGCCCATCAACCCAACAAATGGTTTCATTGTCGGCATCGGGATCTGCATAAAGATATGTGTGATGTCGCATCACAGGTATCCAACTAAGAAAGAGATAAAAGACTGGTTGGATAGAAAGATCCGTGAATTCGCAACACAAGGGAACAAGGATCTGCAATTGACGAAAGAACAATGGTTGGATAGATACTTGTACACAAAGATACATGAGATCTTCTTTTGTTCCCTCCCACTTGAGTTGTACGAGTGGATCTTGAAATTGGTAGATGACCAGGGAAGGTGGAGGTTTGACGGTCCAATAGTCTAGACCCCGGAGTTCGTGCGGAGATTACAAACCTCTGAAGATAAGATCACATGCATTGTCTATCATTGGCTTGATCGTATCATAAGAGGGTTCATGACAGAATTCAAGGTTGATACCTTAGTTTTTTACAGCGAAGCAGAGTGCCGCTTCTTCAAGGGGCCACAAGATAAGTATTTAAAGTCCTTAAATACCCGGATTAAGATGCTCTTATGTGAAAAGCAGGTTATGAAGCTACCTTGATGTTTGGGGTTACTCGAAGTGGAAGGACATTCAGGAACAAAGGGAAAATAGGCCCTGAATATAGCCCTCTAATTGAACCTCCTCTGAGTGACTACGAGGAAGTAGCACATGCTTCTCCGCAAAGCGCTATTCAGTTGATAAAGCAAGGGTTCCCATGAATACCCCATCCACCCACACTGCCTCCATCTTCACCTCCGCTGCATACACCTTCACCTACACAACTACCACCTCCGCTGCATACACCTTCACCTACACAACTACCACCTCCGCTGCATACACCTTCACCTACACAACTACCACCTCCGCCATAGTTCAACATGGGGAACTCAGTAAAGCTACTTGTGTTCAAGGGCTTGGGAAATGAAGATTCAGACCAGTTTTGGTTTGTCGTGAAGGATGTATGGGAATCTCAAGGTATCACAGATGATCAAATGAAGAAAGCAACGTTGGTTAGTGCTTTGTAGGATCGCACGGTAACATGGTACATTAAGTACTACACTAATAACCCGATGTCTGCATTGGAAGATATCCAGACCGCGCTAAATAAGGAATTTAGTAGACCTAAGTCTGAAGCGCAATCAATTATGGGATTCAAAGAGATCACGATGAAGCCTGGTGAGACACCTTGGGATTTGGATCAAAGATTGAAGTGTACAATCCGCAAAGCTAACATGAATTTGACTGATGGGAAGCATCATGAATGGTTTGTGGCTTTGCTCTTGCCTCATCTAAGGGTTGCATTATCACAAAAAAATATTGGGACCTAGGTGGAAGCCCTAGAAATTGCGATGAGATTGCATGAGACACCGATGCAAGAGGCTAATATGGGGGTTCAGTAGATTCACGCATAGTTGAAAACCTTTGCCTAGAAATGCAGAGTTTGAAGAAAGATAGAACAACTCAGCTTGAGGTGTGCTAAGAAGTTTGGTGCCTGAAATGCAAAGTCCAGGGGCATGACAAATATCAATGTCCAGTCTTCGAAAATTATGTTGCAACAAGGGGACCAATGCCTCTGAGGTCAGAAGCTCTAGCAAGGCCATGTATAGGGCCTGCGCTATGGTGTGCTATCTGTCAGGTAGCTGGAAAGCATGCAACAGATAATTGACATTTGCTGCAGAAATTCGTACAGACATCGCAACAGCTCTTTTGCAACTTTTGTCAATCATTGGGTCATGATGAGCGCAATTGTCGTAGTTATGAATTAATGATGGATAGAACGCCTGCATATAGGGTGTAGCCAGAAACTTGGCCTCCAGACCAAGGTGATGGGGGAGCACGAGTCGAATATCAGGGGAGTGGACGAGGTCGAGGTGGAGGAGGACCTGCTAGGGGTCGGGGGTAGGTCATTTGTTACAACTGTTGAGACCAGGACACTACGTGCGATACTTCCCGAATCCAACGCGTTTGTCATGCTGATATTGTACTCAGTTTGACCATGCAACTGAAGATACGTGAAAAGGGGGCACAGTCTCCCCATACGACTTAGAACCTACAGATGATGAGGGTTGAGCCCCACGAAGAGGATCCCAAGGTAAATATTGTGCTGCAGAGTGGGATGACGACTAGCGAAGATAAGGGGAAGCAGCCTGAAGAAAGTGAATAGGTTCACAAAGCCCCAGAAAAAGGAAGTCCAGTTTGATCTGAAACACACACGGGAAACATTTATGGAAGCAAAGAAGAGCTTCGTTGGGGCCTCTACCTTAGGAAGTCAGGACAAGCCAGCAAAAGAGATGGACCCCTCCATGCTTACTACTTTCTTGGAGACCTGTATGAAGCTGTTGCGTGACAGCAAGGCTGTGAAAGGTATATAGGAACTGATAAATAAGTGTGTAGGGAAAGAAAATGCTCTTGATGGACTGCACGTAGTCAGGAAGATTGGTAAGCATAAGGCAAGAAGGGGCATGAGATGAGGCTCACTACGTAGATAGGAGAATATGAGATGGATTAAGTAATTTTGGAACTGGGGTTAGACGCGAATGTCTTGCCTAAATAGACCTGGGAGAGGATGGGGAGACTTGCATTGCAGTGGTCTCCGATTCAGTTAAGAATGGGAAATCAGCAAAAAATTATCCCCATGGGAAGATTACAGGGAGTGACAGTTGATATTGAGGGCGTGAGCGCATTGGCTGACTTTGAAGTGATAGAGATTGTGGATGACAACAATCCCTACTCTATGCTCCTTGGGATCGATTGGGCCACTGACATGAATGGGGTAATCAATTTGAAGAAGTGGAAGATGATATTTGAGAAGAAATCGCTCCACGTAGTGGTGCCCCTGGACCTTGCAGAAGGACCACGCTATACTGTACTGATTCACGATTATGAAAGTGATGACAATTTGGATTAGATTTACAAGATAACAAAGCGAGATCAATAGTGGGTAGATTTGACAGCGGATGGACATATTGCATGGGACCACGAAAGCTCTTGCAATTCAAATTCAGATGAGGAGTTAGAACACTGGCAGAACCGACTGCATGAAGTATCTACGTTGCGCTATAATATGATGACCAAGTCGTTGCGTTGTGTATCATTAGAGGTAAGAAATGTGCCTTACTATGATGGTTTAACTGATGTTGATAAATTTTTGGATGCATTCGAAAAAGAAGTGCCTTGGATTGGGCATTGTGCGCTACGCCCATGAGATGGTGGGGCACGCACAAGGACAATTTTGATGATTGGCGCGTGTACACAAAGTTGATGAGAGTGCGGTTTGGCCACCCACAAGTGCGGCTAACAGATAAAGGTGATGGAAAGAATGATCTACGCCATCACCTGGCCAAATGGACTAAGGTTTATGGAACAGAGCCTCAACCTAAATGGGTACATCTGTTTTGTCATACTTTGGATTTGATACTGATGAACTGGTACTTAGAAATAGAGCTCTGCCATGGCACAAAAGAATGGGACGTTTTACGACAGGGATTCTTGCTGATGTTTAGCTTTGAGGATGGGTTTGAGAGTATTAACGAGGCAGTGTAGGAAGTTAAGGCAACAATCTTCAGAGTATCGCAGGATCCCTTGGACTTAATTCAACCGGATTGGACCACCTAGCTAAGCCATGTGCTGGAGTTCTACAATGTGACTATTGAAGAAGAGGACGAGAACTCGAGGAACATTAACATCCCAGAGACTGAAGGTCACTGCGAAGTTGAAGGACCGTAAATTGAAAATCCAAATATCACTGCGTCGCTAAAAGCAAAACAAGTGAACATTGGGACAGAGGCGGAGCCGAAGTTTGCAAAGATTGGGGAATATTGGGATGACACGACAATAGATAAGGTTGTTGAATTGCTCCGCGAATACCAGGACTTGTTTCCTACGAAGTTCTCAGACCTAAAGTGGATAATAGGAAACTTGGGGGTGATGAAAATTATGCTGAAACCGAACGCGAAGCTGATCAAGTAGAGGCCTTACCACCTCAATCTGAAGTATAAAGAAAGGGTCTGCTTAGAGTTGGATAAAATGCTTGTGGTAGGCATTATTGAACTAGTAGAAGAGTTTGATTGGGTAAGCCCAATGGTAGTTCAAGACAAGAAATAGAAAGATGAAATAAGGATATGCGTAGATATCAGGAAGTTGAATGACGCCTGCGTACATGATCCCTTTCCAACTTCGTTCATTAATGAGGTGTTGGATAATGCAGGAGGACAGGAGGCATATTGGTTCACGGATGGATTCTCGGGGTACCATCAGATCAAGGTCGCGCCAGATGATAGAAGTAAGACGACCTTTGCCACGGAGTGGGGGTGCTTCCAGTATACAGTAATGACTTTTGGTTGAAGAATGCGTCGACAATCTTTTTGCATGTGGTCATCGCAGCATTCAAGGACTTCATCCACAAGTTTTTGGAGGTATACTTCGATGATTAGATGGTGTTTGGGTTGGATTAGACGGTGTTTGGGTTGGAATTGTGAGGATAATCACATAAGGAAATATTGCCCACAACACAAGCATGTTTGATCGAATATGTACAATGCAGAGGAGGCAGAGACAATCAAGGATGTGGCTCAAACTATACCTAGAATTTATGAATCGATGGATAATCACCAAGTTGATCATCAGGTAGCGATTATAGATATGGAAGGGATGTTCCATTACCAAAATATTTCAATTTTGATTGACCCTAGTTCAAATTTTAGTTACATCATTCTCTCTATTGTTGAGAAATGTGCACTAAAGAAGGAAGCACACAACAAGTCTTGGCTAGTTCAACTAGCCACATGAATGAAAAGAAGGGTTGAGTATTGGGTGAAGGCTTACCCAATCGAATTGAATGGGATGTTGACAATTGCAAACCTCAATGTACAGTCGTTGGGAGGCTATAAAATATTGTTGGGCATGGACTGGTTATATGCACAATGAACCAAGGTCGATTACTTTGAGAAGGCCATCGAATGTATGGGTGTCACTGGAAAGCATATAATATTGTTTGGAATCAAAAACTCACTTTGGTGAGATTAATTTCAGCTATGCAAGCCAAAATAAGTAGTATAAAAGCATGCCTTTTGTTTGATGTTCAAATATCTAGTAGCACTAAAGTTAATCAAAATGTTGAGAATGATGATAGTGATATCCTAAGGAAATACCCTATTTTACAGTAGTTTTCAAATTTATTCCTTGAAGAAATTCTCGATATTCCTCCTCATTAAGAAGTAGACTTTTCCATCGAATTAGTGTCGGGGGCTACTCTAGCATCCAAAGCTTTGTATAGAATGAGAACTCTAGAATTAGTTGAGCTGAAGCTACAACTAAAGGAGATGTTGTACAAGGGATACATAAGGCCAAGTATGTCTCCATGGGGAGCACTAGTTCTATTTTTTGAGAAGAAGGATGTCACACTTAGATTGTGCATTAATTACAAACAACTAAACAAGGTGACCATCAAGAAAAGGTATCCATTACCACATATTGATGATCTATTAGATCAATTAAGAGGGGAAACAATCTTCTCCAAAATTGATCTGAGATCAGGCTAGCATCAAGTGTATATAAAGGATGACAATGTCCATAAAAAAACCTTTAGAACAAGGTATGAGCATTATGAAGTCCTAGTAGTACTTTTTGGTCTTACCAATGTGCCTGCAACCTTTATGTGCCTTATGAACAATGTACTACACCCCTATTTAGATAAGTTTTTCATAGTCATCGTTGATGATATTTTGGTTTATTCAAAGTCCAAGGAGGAGCATGAACACAACATGAAGAATATCTAGTCAGAGTGCTACAATTTTTAAGAGAGCATAAGCTTTATGCAAAGATTAGTAAGTGTAACTTCTTTCAATCACAAATTCATTAGTTGACATATTATCTCAAGGGAGGGAGTAGCAATTGATCTAGAAAAGGTAAAGGCTATCAAAGAATGACGAACACCTAAAATTGTGGCTGAAGTTAGGTCTTTCATGGGACTCGCAGACTATTAAGAATTTCTCCAAGATTGGTTATCCAATTACTACTTTGCAGAAGAAAGGAAAGAGGTTCAAATGGACAATTGATTATAATGTAATATTTAATGACCTCAAGAAGTTGTTGACCAATGCATCAATGTTAGGCCTATAACAGATCCTGAAAAAGTTTTCATTATATGTACAAATGCCTGAAAGGAGGGACTTGATGGAGTCCTGATGCAGGAAGGCCAAGTGGTCTGCTATGAATCTTGAAAACTAAATAAGCATGAACAAAAGTTACTTCAAATTGGATGCCATCATCCATGCATTGAAGATGTGGAGACACTACCTTCATGGTATAAAATTCACTCTAATGACTGATCATGGAGGGATGAAGTATTTATTTGAAGATCCCCAATTAAATGCAAGGAAAGCTAGATGGATAGCCATGCTCAATGAATTTGAATTCAAAATAAAATATATAAAATATAAGGAGGAAAAAGTGGCCGATGCACTCAACATGAGAATGAAAATAAATCATATATCAATTATAAGTTCCTATGGAACTGATCTTGAATAAAAGATAAAAAATGTTGGAAAGCAAGATGAAAATGATCAACAATTTAAGGAGAAGCTACAACAAGACTCCCAAGGAAATGAAGATAAGAAATAATACCTTATCGAAAAGGGGTTGATTAAATTCAAAATCAAAATTTATGTGTCAAATAACAACAACTTGAAGAAACTCATATCCAAGGAGTTTCATTCCAAGTTGTACTCTAGCCACCCAGGTGTTGATGGTGCTAAACCCGCCAACATTCAAGGGATCTCCCTGATATGAAGTCCTAGCTAGACCTCACACCATTTGGAGTAGGAGTCCCAACAAAGGGTTGTAGTGTAATGCCTTGACCGTGGTAGTGCGTAGAGGAAAGTATGATAACTTTGGGTAAGAGCAAGTGTGTGACACTACGGAGAGTCAAGTGCGATGCATGAAGGTTCTAACACACAGAGGGGAAAATTAAGTGCACCCATTAGAAGCTTGTGTAGTACACAGCTTAAAAGGAACACATGAGTGAAATGACATCACAAGCTAAAATGCAAAATAGTATACAAATTAAAGTGATGGGTTAATCCAACAACACACATTCAATAGGATTTGTACAAATGCATACAAAATAGTTCATAAGCATATGTGTAAGTTAAATAGCATACATTGGTAACACAACAAGAGTAGTCCTACTACATTAACAACATATGCATGAAAGTGTGCTGGGTTTGATATTATTATTAAAGTGAAAGTTCCATCCATACATACACCATTGATGACCACTAGCCCCAATAGTGGAACATTACAGTCAAGAACCCCTGCTCCCCCAAAGAAGTATACTCTCACTACGCTATGGAGAAGCCAAGGCTCTTAACAATACTCCCAAGCCTTTTCTAAGCCTAAGCCTATCCAAAATACTGGCTCCCAAAATCCCCTTATATGAGTTATGAGGTTCTATTTATAACAAAGAGTGGGGTGACCCTTGACATTCCCCTTTGTGACTCTTTGAATTCCCTCATGGATCTTTAATTTCTTCACTAAATGACACATTACATTACATGATGACTTTTCATATTCAATATTGACACTTGGAACTTCACTTACAACGTATTTACAAATAATATTACATTTTCCACATGTATCCATATAAGACAAAATAGGCTATAGACAACCTAACAAGACACAACACTATGATTCTGGAGTTTGGGGAAATTCCAGCTCAACGACATCCACTTGGTGCTTCTCGGTGACATATCAGTGCCAAGCTTGATACTATGTGATGGTGTCCCTAAACTGTTTGATGGAATCTGTTGAAAAATGTGCAACAAGAAATGTTAAATTTAGAATGTGCTAAAAATAGGACTCCTAAAAATAGCATGTCTAAAAATAGTAGTTTGGCCAGTGAGGTCATTGGCCACCTTGGGTGA
>APFE030441034.1:1855-43900 GCA_000404065.3 Pinus taeda | reverse complement strand
AAATAATAAAATATAGTTTGTTAATGCTTGCATGCATGTGACAACTATTATTTTAGATAACTGAGGATTCACTCATGGATAACTGTTGCATGTCAGTTCTGACAGAGACCTGGTTGAGATCAGAGAAGGGATAATGTACTATCAATTGGATGAATATTTTTCCTATAAAGGAAGCTCATCCATGATGAGGATTTATCTCCTTCAAGTTTGTGCAATTAGATCAAAGGTTAGTGAGTGTGTGAAGAGGCCAATTCACATAGATGGCAGCACTGGACCCCAAGGACACTGCACAAGGAAATAGGAGGCTTGGAGGGCAGAGGAGAAGGTTTGTGAGAAACCTTTGACTGTCTATGAGGAATAGAGGGATTGTACTGAGAGTTGGATAGCTTCCGAGCTAAGGCTTTGTGTAATCCGGACTATATTTCCACTTGTATGATAATACAGAGATGGGGTTTTAGGCAAGTGCTTTCCCCAGGTAAATTCTTTTGTGTTATATGTGATTGATTCCTTCTTATCAGTTATATGTGTTCTTATTGATGATGCTCATGGTTGATTAAGCTTATGCTAAATTGTTTGTAGAAGTAGATCAAGTGTTTTGCTTTACTACATTGTATTACCAGGTGATCTACAGGTGGGAAATTTCTACATGGTATTAGAGCTAGCTAATTTGTAGAAAAAGTTCTACATGGTATCATAGCTAGCTGATTTGTAGGAAAAATTATACAAAATTCTATAGAATCTTTCTGGAAGTAGACTCTTGCCTCCAAGGCATCTGGGTATATGGTCTTGGAACCTGTATCTAACTCGTTATGAAGCATGAGCAACTTGGTGTTGACCTTGATAGGACCAGTGATGTACTTCTGCATGTTGTATGCATTCAGCTCCAAGTCTTCACTGGTGACCTCTCGTCTTAGTTGCTCCACGTACTCATCAGTGTTTAGCCAGACTTGGTTCCTAGGTTTAGCATCGATGACAGAACCGATTGATGGATCTTGTGCTTTCTCACCATGAGATCCAAACTATGGTACAAATGCACATATGAGGCATGTATGTTGCCGATGAATGGGGCAAACTACTAATAGTTCTGGATCAACATTTAGACCTTTGATTTCTCCAACTCTGTCTATGGCTTCATCTTCTTTTCTAAGTCAAGCGGGGCCCCTTTGTACTGCCTTTTCCACTCTTGTACATGGGAAATGGCAACATGTATGTTCTTGAGAGTTTGAAAAAACTCTTTGCTCCACTACTGTAAGCCATGCACATAGACAATTGTTTTATGCACAACGAAAAATCTATCATAGAGATTCTGCATGGTATCACCAAGTATTGATACTTCAATAAGTATCGTTGTCCTCATTTCTCCCAATGGAAACTCCATTTTTTGTTGATGCTTAGAGTTGTTCTACCTCTTGCCTAACAACCTGCAATTTCTTTGCCAATTGTTCATTCTCGACCGTGAGGTACTGGACATTTTAGCTTGTTGCTCCTACATAGGCCAAACTAGCTTGGGCAATGGAAGTTGGATGTTTCATGGTGTCTGCCACTATCACCCTTTCCTTAATGAATGCAGGTGATACGTGATCATCTGAAAAGTGCTTCCTCTACACATGTACAATCTTCTTCTATAACTCATCAAATGATAGATTGTACACATCCATGACCAGATCATTATCAAGGAGAATAACATCTCCTTGCTCGCTCGGGACTGGTTCTGATACTGTAGGTGGTGGAGACTGAGATATGACCTATGGTGCTCTTGACATCAGGTCAATGTCTTCATTTTGTGGCTCCTGTTCCAACTCCATGTCTGTCACTTCAATCAATTGTTCAATCTACTAAGCAAGCTCTCAATCCTGCATCTGTTCACCCTCTTTATCAACCTCTCGCTATTCTGGCTCATCAACCTATATTGGCATTGTTTCCTTTGTCATCACATCTTGCTTTTGTTCTTCTTCCTACTTTTTCTTTTCTTCTCTTTCTCTCCTCCTCAACTCTTGTTTTTCCTTCAGTTTCTTCTTTGTCACCTATAACTTCAATTCTTCTTCTTGCAACCTATACTTTTCTCTCTTCCTTCACTCTGCTCTCTTCATCTGCTTCTGCCTCTTTGCGTCTGCTATGAAAGATGCCTTCTTAAGGATAACATTTGCCTTCATCTGCATCTTTGTTCTCCCTCTATTCTATCAACAACTTCCTCTTTCCGTGATCTTGCATTGGATTTCCGTCTTCTGCTATTGCCGCTAGACTTGCTGCCATGTTAGTGTTGACTCCTTTTCTATGAATAATTGAGTGTCCGCATGTATTGGCAAGTTAAATGGCGCTTGCTCAACTACTTCCCGGTACTACTTTTAGTGGTCTCTCTTAAAGAAACTCTCTTTGGTGCCCTGGTAATAATGATTGTTAGATAGAAGTGCTTCATGAGTGTGGTACCTGTGGGACAGAAAGGACACTCATGGCAAGCAAACATTAGCTCTTGCAAATTTAACTTCACAGCATGATCAAGTAGCAATCAAGGCATCTAATGAGAGGGATTTCACAATTTTCAATGGCAAGAGGGACTGACTGACTATAGGAACTGTGCACTACGCAATCCTAACAATCAATGTGGAAGCTTGATGAATGGAACTGTGCAATGCGTAGTTCAGTCTGGGCTAAGGCCTAGGAGAGACTGCACATTATGTAGTCTCAGTGGCCAAGATGGGAGGATGGCCCCTGGAACTACATAGTGCACAGTTGGAGCTAGCCCAAGCTAGACTCTATGCAATTTCAGAAGTCAATATAGAGGCTTGAGTCTCCAAATTGTGTAGAGCTAGCTGTGCAAAGTGAGATCCGGGCAAGGGGACCCAAATCTGCCCAAGGGGAGTGTGGAAAACAAGCAGATCTGAAAGAGAGTGTGATGTTGAGTGCAAATTTGACTAAGTGCTGATGCATGCATGTGAAACAAGTGCAATGATTGATTAAACTAAAGGAAACCGAAGCATGTGAGGAGAGTCATCGCAACGACGACCATTTGTGAAAAAATGAGAAAACTCATGCAACAATTGGGAAAGGCAATCTAAAACTTGAAACAATTCTTCTACAAGCTAGAAAAAGGTTAAAACACCAACATTCATGCAAAGAAACAAGTGAAACAAAACTCTCACAAGATAAGTAACAAAAAGCGACATAAAAAGCAAAAAAGACGAGAAAAGCAAAATTCACCTGGAAAAGCGACGATGATCTCATCGAAGGCACCTTGATTTCCTTAGGAATGCTAGATATGGATGATTGAATGTAAAAATGATCTCTAGAGGTGTCCATTACATAAAATTGAGCAAATTGGAATTTATGACACGCATGCGTGAGATCAATTACAAAAGCAACACTTGGTGGTAGTTTCCAAAAATAACGCAAGTGCCTCCTTCAGGTTACTAAAAATATATCCCTATTTTTTAGGGATTTTTTTTTTTCTTTTATGAGAAAAATGCCATGCATTTCCCAGAAATATTGTGCAGTTCTAGGAAGGATTGGACAATTCTCAGGCTCATACACTGCGCAGTTTCTGAGCATAGTGAGGTTTGCACAGGTTTTGGGCTCAGTGGATCTGGGTTGCCTCTCCTCTCTGTGAAATTTCCTAGCTCAATGCTGGCTAGCATTCAATACTGCGCATTTTCTGAGCTCAAGGTCTACTAGTATTGAAGAATAAGAAAATCCCAAGAGCAAGGTCAGTTGCCGTCAAGAATTGAGTAGTTGTCTGAGGTAATCCCATAACTGTTAAGGGACCAAGTCAGGAGATCGATTTATGAGTTAGAAAATGAACCAAGTGAGTAAACACAAGCCAAGATGAAAAGAACAAGGCTCATTCGAATCATAAGTACCTGGACCGGTGCAAGATGGGTTGATGTGGTTTAGAAGGAAGGCTCCAAAATCAAAGCAAAGGAATTTTTTTTAGGGTGGTTGGAGCACTAAAACATTGGCGACAGACTGGTAGAACTCCAGCTCTCTGTATGGGCCTTGTCTCATGAAAATCGAGTCTAACACTTCAAGAAGTATTGTTCAACTCTTCGATTATTATATCTTCTTCACTTAACTTGAGCTAAAGGTGTATCCCCTACCATTCTCTTTATCGACAACACACATACCAAGCCAAGTCAAATTGAGTTGTTTCACTGGTGTTGCTCCACTGCCAGTAGGCCTGAACAGTACCTCGGCATAGTCACTTTAGTAACACAAGCATTCCTCCACTACTAATGAGCCTGGACAGTACCCCGACGAAGTTACTTACTTCACCTCTTTGCACAGGAAGACTTTCTCTTCTTTCACCCTTTATTTTATTTTTTTCATTTTTCATTGTTCAAAGAACTGTGCATAGGCACTTATTTATTTCATGAGGCGGAAGAGGGATCCCAACTTATTGAGAGCAAAATTGGTTGTCCCTTTAGATAAGGATATTTATATATACCTTTGACATACTTGTTAAGGTTTCCCCCCTCTCCTTACTCTACTTGACTGAAGTGACAAGGATCAACTGAAAATATAAAACCAATTAGAGTAGGCAGTACTAGTTAAGAGTGAAAGCATCGTGATTTCACCATGACTCTCTCTGAAAGGAACGTATTTTCCATTAGGGTATCATCGACGCGAAGAAACACAAGACTGACATGAAGAGAGGGAATAGGCAGATAACAAAGTGTTGATAGCTGTACAAGTTACTCTTAGATTTCACCCCGCTTGTCTAAGAATCCAAACACGGTTTCATGTGAAAACTAACCTATGAGTTCAAAAGCAAATAAACAAAGGAAAGATGTAAGACAAAGCAAGAAAAAGTAAGCAAATCAAGAAACACACAAGCAAAGAAAAACTACTTCTACTCCTAACCTAAGCAGAGCATATGAAAACTCACGTAAAGTGATAGTTCTAATGCATCCCCCGATGCATTAGTTGAACCATGAAGGTGAGAGCATGATCGATAAGAAAGATATGTAAGCAAGCCAACAGAAATGAAAGATAAAACAATGCAAACCAATATGTTCAAAGATTGAAGGCATCCATAGAAAAGTAAAAGTGGAAAGCATATGTAAGGCACTCTGTGGATGTATCATGGTGTCCCAACACATTGTGAGTGGAAGACAAGTATGTACACACCTTTGAATTTAAAAAATGACCAAACATAAAGAAAGAACAAAACTTATGTTTTGCAACAATGCTTGCTACCTATGACTCCTCCAACGCTGAGAAATAGGATTATGTGATTCCAGTGGGGGATGTGAAAATGGTAAGATAGATTGATTTTTAATGTGAACAACAAAGTGACAAGGAGCCCAGATATACTATGTATATAAGATTTTGACATAGTGGTATGATTGGAAAGTCAGTTGAGGTGGAAATTTATGGCCTCCTCGAGGTTCACATGAGTTGAAGTTGAAGAGCATGATCAATATGTTGGCCTTTTCACGGCAAATCCTATTCACTTATAGGACTATGAGTCAACTACTATGTGTTGGTCAAAGGGTCCTCATCCTAGGGATTTCACAACCAAACTGAGCTACAAAGTTTACCTTGAATCTTGTTTTCTGGGTTCCAAGTAGTGTTGGCGGAGTTTCATCTAAAAGATTAATGCTCCTTTGAAGAGCAAGACCACACTTTGGCTAACTTTAAACAATAAATTGTTTACTTGGGAAATTGGTGTCAAAAGAGGTTGGGTCAGACTCAACATATGCCCATTTTGTAAAGCTCACGAGGAAACACCATCTCACATTTTTATTGATTGTGTCTACACAATTTAGGTTTTGAAGCTAGTTCAGAATGATTTAAAGCCAAAGTCTGTGTGGAACAAATCAAAGCTGGACAATTGTCTAAAGCACTAGCTGGCAGATACAAGAGTGTATGCCTTATTCTTTTGTATCTAGTCTGTGGTGGGATCACAAATCCAACATCTTCGTGGATAAGGATATTCCTCGTGAAATCATAACTAGTATCATTCTTAATTTATCTAAAGAATTCATGGCAGGGTTGAAGATTAGAACTACAAGGATGCCAATCTTACTAGAGTTTGATTTTGAGATTCCTTGGAGTTTTTTCAATGGGACTTATCAAGGTCATACCCTTGTTTTTGAAGTTGGCGTTCTCCTCCTCGAATCACAATCATTATCTTCATATTAGATATGCACCCGGGAGAGGAATTAATAATAGAGATGATTTTATCACATTGTGGTCTCTATTGGAGCTAACAATAAAAAGTATGTGAAGAAATTTAGGTTATGGGACATTCAAAGCTGGTAATTGATTGGGTGAGTCAAAAGGCTTTAATGTCATATGTGAGGTTAAAACCCTTACTTTGCGATATAAAGTAGTATTTCCAATTCTTTGAATGACTTTCTTTCTGCCATATTCTCTAGGAACTAAATGACAAAATTGATGAACTAAGGAAGACCCGTCTCTTCATATGGGGGCAATTGGCTATTATGAGTTGAATGACAGGGAGCAAGTTGAAGCCATGAAATATCAATTTTAGGATGCTTGTTTTGTTAAGATGTATAGCATAGAATGTGGGGGTTGTAAAGTCAATTTTGGCATAATGGTTGTGAATGAGATGTACTTGTAATACCAAATCTATGTTGATAGGTGGTATAGTTTTTTGTAATGTATGCTACTAAAGAAAAGACAATCTCTTTTTGGTATAAGAACATATATATTCATCTCTCTTGAATATAACATTTTTTTTTCTTCGAGAAAAAATAGTAGTAAGTTGTGTAAGGGTAGATTTTTACTCTTGTCAAATATCTTTCGGTTTTACCTTTTTTCCTTATGTTGGAGGAAGAGAAACTCTAACTAATCAAAATCAGTTTTAGGTCATACTCAAAACTAAAATGTAGTTCGAACGAGTCACTAATATTCACTAGATACCCAATAATCCATATAGTCATGGCTAAAACTATTTAAAAAAGATAATGTGATATTCAAAACACTTGGATCTACATAAAACTTAATTATAATTTAATATTTAAATAAACTCTTCTTTAAATTAATTATATTTTTATAATAATAAAAATGTTTTTAATTTAAAATATAAAATTATAAATATAAAAATGATTTTGTTATTCTATGTGCAAAACCCTAGAAAGTCGAAGCTAGCCACGAAGAAAAACATATTCAGATATAAGCGTCTCACCAACCAAGAGAGGGACGAGTAAATGGTATAGTGCCTCGCGAGAAATTTTTGGTCGAATTACTTTTCCCTTCTTCGGTAGAAGTAGAGGGCACTTCCAAGGATATATATATATATTTTTGTTTTGTTATGGGGAATGACAATTGAGTTGAATTTTCAATAATCTAAATTAATTTAAAAATAAAGAAAAACTCTAAAAATAATTTTTTTTATGAGTAAGTAAGTTTTGAATTATGATATTTTTTTTATTAGAATCATAACTATTTAAGGAACAAAGTTATGGTAATAAGATTAGAGTTAGTTTGTGTTTATTAGGTTGTTTGCGATTTGTGGGATTAATTTTTGGTTATGAAATCACAATCTAATTGGGGATTGTATGCGGTTTGGGCTACACCTATGTTTAATACGATTGGGTTTTGGGCATCCATAGAGTTTTGAACCAATGACCTTCATGCAAGGAGTGCCTTAACAGTACACTATGTCACCAACTGTTCTACATATTATAGGTGACAAAATTGGAGTTTCAAATAATTTTAATGTCAATCTGTAATAAACTTTCTTCTAGTTGTTGGATTCCAACAATATATATCTTTTGATCGAATTTTGATAATCCAAATCAATTCAAAATCAGACAATCTCTAAAAATATTATTTCACCATTTGCAAATCTTGAACCATGATAAAACTCTTCTCATGCTTCAGATTTCTACCAAATTCTTATTAGGGATGTGATTATTTAAGAAACAAAGGTCATGGTAATAGGTTTGGAGTTTCATTTTCCTTGTTTGCTAGTTTTTCGATGACTTGTGGTATTAGCCTTTGGTTAAGAAACCATGATCCATGAGTATCTAAGCAATCAAAGTCACCTGAGGATTGCACCTAGCTTAGGCCACACTAGTCTTTAATTGGGTTAGATTTTTTGTATCCACAAGGTTTATGTCACGCCCTTAGAGCAAACCCACGATTCAAGATGCCTTGTGTCCTCTAAGCATGCGACGCCAACGTGTTTCCTCAAAAATGACATGACCAATTTACAAGTTCTTCAGTTGAACTACGCCTTATAATTATACTTATGTATGTGTGTTTAGTTATCAATGTGTAGCATAATATATCATGTAACAGAAGCACAAGTACAATTACACTTGACTTCAATCTTACATAAACGTAACATGCAATCACAATATCATCATGTAACATTAACGCTACATCAACATGTATAAATGAACATGCACATGTAATACAAGTGTGCACTAATATAATGTGTGGGGAAGGGCTCTCGACCCATTCCAAATATCTCAAAATATATGATCTAGATTTAAACAGGAACGCAATAAATTACAGATATAACCATAAATACAAATATGCAATAGAAATAACATTTCATTTCATTAATATCAAATACTGAAATATGCTTACAAACAGAATGGAAATAAGACTAGCTCGGGCGATGGTAGCTTATCCCTGAGAAGAGATGTGGCAGCTACATGCCTCTGAACTGCATTACAATGAGGCTCAAGGGCCTTTTTATTATTTAACAATAAGAGCAAACCCTAAACAACCAAAACCCTAATCCGAGGAGATGTAACACCAAGAGTTTATGGGCCCCGTTGGGGTGAGTTGGACAACCAACTTCCCGGGGTCGCGACTTGGTTATATTATCTTCGTTTGACGCACATGATAACCCATTGGAAAGATCTCTCCGAGGACTACGACGAAAATACCATTTTTGATTAAAAAAATCATTGAAAGTATATTGCCAAAAAAACGTTGTTTAGGGCTTCAAAACGGCTCCGGAAGTTTAGGACCCGAAAAACTACTAAAAATAGTAAATTGCGCTACAATTAAGGAAATTGAAAAACTGAAAGAAACAATGGTGGGGGTCCAAGTGGAATTGGTGGGTGGCCACCAATATCCACCTGGATCATTCCTCCTCCCTTAGGAAGCAATGGTCCCCATTACGTTGAGTTCCTCCATGAGATGAGGAAACTTCTGCTGAACTTGGTCCTTGGTGAGCCACTTGCCCTGGTGAAGGAGTTGGCTTGCTTTGACAAATCGATACATTTGGACCTTCTGCTGGCGAGTGTTCTTGATCTGCGTGTCCATGATCTGATTAGTTGTGGCTTGCTCCATGCAATCTGGATTTAACTATGTAGGTGTGAGTTGTTCTGCAATGTCTGATGTGTCCAACAATGGTGGGAAGTATGGTCGAACGCTGTCCACATTGAACACTGGGTGCAGGCCAAGGAATGGGGGAATGCTGAGCTCAAATGCATTGTCACCCACAACCTTGATAATGGTGTAAGGACCATATTGGAGTGGTCTGAGTTTACGATAGGCTTCGGTAAGGCGTTCATTCTGCAAATGCAACCAGACTTTGTCGCCCACCCGAAACTTGTGTGGCACCCGATGTTGATCATGTCGCTGCTTGTACTTGGCATTAGATTTCTCCAGAATGTCGTGGACTTGCTGGAAGATATGTTGGATGTGCTCAATGAAGTTTGTTTCCTTATCGGCTTTCGACTAGACATGAGCCAAATCTGCCTAATTAGCTGCAAATGGTATGACCACATCAATGGGACATAATGGTTGGAATCTCAAGCTCACTTGAAAAGGGTTGTGGCCAGGAGAGTTGTGGAGAGCCCGGTTATAGCTGTGTTGGACATAGGGAAGGCTCTCATCCCATGTGCGTGGATGCTTTGAGTTGTACATGCGCATAATGTGTACGATCATCCTGTTGACGACCTTTGTTTGGCCATCAGTTTGGGGATGGAAAGTTGTGGAATTAGTGAGCTTGGTGTCCGGCATCGACCAAAGACTGGACCAAAATGTATTGAGGAACCTGTTGTCCTGATGTAAGATGATAGATTGTGGGATCCCAAGTTGTACCCACACTCGTTCAAAGAAGATTTTAGCAGTGGGTTCTGCTATGATATTCTTCTTGTAGACCACTAGAATGGCCATCTTCGAGAATCTGTTGATAACCACAAAAACATAGTCGTTGCCATGCTTAGTAGAAGGAAGGATCAACATGTAATCCGTGGAGATGGATTCCCAAGGTTGATTAGGGGTAGGCAACAGAGTACATAGGCCTTACTTCTTGATGGTTGGTCTAGCAATGGCATAAGTAGTGCAGGATCTAATGTATTTCCCAACATCTTGTCGAAGATTCGGCCAGTAGAAATACTTCTGCAGTACTGCCACTATTTTCTCAACCCCGAAATGCCCAACGACTTGACTGTAGTGTGATTCCCAAATCATCTTGGCTCGCTCGCTTGAAGGAACACAAAGGTGTCCTAGGTGGCATAGAGGGGCATCCTGGAGGTGAAAATATAGAACTTGCTGACCCTCCAAGAGCCTCTGGTATGCGTGGCTAAACTCTGGGTCGCTTTTGTAGAGAAGTGGCCAATCAAAAGTCTCATGCCCACAAGAGTTGAGCACAGTAGTTAACATCATGATCGGTGGTTGGCTGAGGCAGTCTGTAACATTATTGGTGCTACCCTTCTTATACTTGATATTCAAATGGAATTGTTGCAGGTATGTGGACCACCTTTGATGGCGATCATTCTGCAACTTCCCTTATGTTTGTATGAATTGCAGGGGTCAGTGGTCTATGTGGATGACCGTTTCCTTCCCCAAAATGTAATTCTTCCATTGTCGGCAAGCCTTCACAATGGAATACATCTCTTTGTCATAGATGGGATACTTCCGGACTGTGTCTAAAAGTGTCTCACTATGATATGCCACTGGATGCCCCTATTGAGTAAGGACTGCTCCAATAACATAGTCAGAGGCATCTGTCTCAATCTCAAATGGTTGTTGCAAGTCTGGTAAAGTGAGCATTGGTGCAGAGAAGAGGCAATTTTTCAACTCTACGAATGCCTTCTATTGAGATTCAAACCAAAATAATTTTCCTTTTTCTCCTCCCTTGGTGACTTGCTTAAGGTCCAAGTGATATGAGAGAATCCCGACATGAACCTGCGATAGAAATTGGCAAGACCCAGAAAGCTACGGAGCTCTGTTAGGCCAATCCCGAATGACTTGGATCTTGGCTGGATCCATATGCACCCCTCATTCATCAATAATGTATCCCAGATATTGAACCTGGGTCATGCCAAAAGTGTATTTCTCCAAATTGACACATAGCTTGTGTTGCCGCAGTGTTTGGAGAACCTGTCGGATGTGGTGGAGGTGCTCTTCCGAACTCTAGTTGAAGATCAGGATGTCATCCAAGTATACCATTACAATGAGTTGGTGAATGGCCGCAAGATGTCATCCATCGACCTCATGAAGGTTGTAGGAGCATTCGTCAACCCAAAAGGCATAACCAACCATTTGAAAAGGCCCTCCTTGGCTTTGAAGGCAGTCTTACACACATTGGAGGGTTCAATTGGTACCTGGTGATAGCTAGACTTCACGTCGATCTTGCTGGAATATTTTCCCCCCTTCAGTTGGTCCAGAAGGTTATCAACTCGTGGGATCGGGTACCTATTCCGGACAGTGATCTTGTTCAGTGCCCGGTAGTCAATACAGAGTCTCCAAGTCCCATCCTTCTTTTGTACCAACACAATCGGGTTCCCACGGGGCGATGAACTCGGACGCATGTGACCTTTCTGTAGAAGCTCTTGAATCTGCCTCCCGATTTCGTCGTTCTCCAGAATGGAGCACCAAAAGATTGGTCCATTGGGTAGTGGTGCACCTGGGATCAGATCAATGGAGTGCTTGACCTGACAATGTAGAGGCACCCCTATGGGGGAGGTGAATATATCCTCGTACTCATCCATGACCTTGTCCATCTATTGTTGTGGTGTGGAGGGGCCCTATTTGGAGGTTGTGACCAGTGTCTTCTTCTTTCCCTGAGGACGTATCTTCAGGAAAACAAATTTCTCGGTTTTGGAAATGAGCTTACTACATTGTTTTGCAGTAACCAAAGAGATGGCGGTAGGCGGTGCTACCTTTGGTATCCTATACTACTTATTTCCCAAAGTAATAATAACAACATGAGGCCTTGACTCATACACAACATGTCACTTCCATAAGTATGGTTGGCCTAATAATACATCACAAACATCAAGGGGAGCAACGTCACATAATACCTCATCTGTGAAGGGCTTGATGTTGTATGGAAGGCAACATTGCTGGCAAACGCGAAGATCTCATCCTTGGTGAAGCCACCAAATCATGTACGGTTGTGGATGTGCTGTGGTCGGTAAGCCCAGTTGCTTCACGACCTCTGCCAAAATGAGGTTCTTTTGGCTCCCGCTGTAGACAATGACCTGTAGCCGGGAACCCTTTACCCACATCTGGGAGTGGAAGAGGTGCTCCTCCTCCTTTGGATCTTCGGGTTCCTCCTCCTGGATCTTCGTGGTGGAAATGGTGGTGTTTGGCTCCGCTTCGATAATCTGCCTGCCTTTGTCATTTCCCTTTTCAGGTTCTCACTCAGAGTCGTAACATGCATCTGATTCTAAAGCCTTTAGCTCGACCACCAGTGACTGCTTGGCCTGACACTCACTTGTGTTGTGAGTGGAGCTCTTATGGAACTGAAACCACTTTCTTGCGTCCTTCTTTGGCTTCACGACATTGTTCTTTGCTTGCGGCTCTAGCAGGTTTTCCTAGGCCACCCCGCCTTAGCTTTGTCCTTTGTTCTGTGGTTTGGGGACACCTTTCCCTTGCTTTGGATTCGCAGATCCAAAGTCTCACTTCTTCTGTTTAAAATTTTGCTCAATCTTGACCACATATCGGTATGTCGTGCCGAGCGAGGAGATGTCCAGGAATTCCATCTCGTCCTGGATGTACCTATGCAGGTAGCCGAGGTACTTGAGAACCAAATGCTTCTCAGAATCCTTGATACCCAACTTCGTGCGAAGGGTATGAAAAACGTTGGTAAACTCCAGCACATCTTGGTCCCTTCCCTGTTGTAGCATTGTCCACTTTATTTATCCTCATAGCTCCTAACAGGGTAGTACCGCTCCTTGATGGCATCCCGGAATGAGTTCCAAGTGGGTGCGGCTGAAAACAGTGAGTTCATACTTTCATCCTTTTGCTCATAGTAGGTTTCCCACTAGTCATTGACATGGGGAGCTGCTTTGAGAAGTACAAAGGTGATATTTTCCCGGCTGGAAAAATCATGAACGAAAAAATATCCTTCTAGCAGATTTAACCATTTATTTACAACGTCTGCATCTATCTGACCCTCAAATATGGGAATGTCAAAGTTAACTTGTACCTTAAAGGGTGTGGTGCTTCCAGAGTGGTTGCCAAAAGTAGATGCATCACCCTTGGGTAGCCACTAAAGGATTTGGGCAAAGTTGTCCATCATCACGTTCCTTTTTCACTCAAGGGCTTCCTCGAGCAAGATTTTGATAGGATCTCCTGCCCCCTCGTCTTTCTTTTCATCCACCATGGGAGGTCGTTGGGATTTGCGAGGCTGGTCTTGCAAAGGTTCGACTAGTTCAAGCCCTAACTCCTTATATCCTGACCTTGTTGGGGACATGCAAAGAAAAAAAGAGAAAGAGCAGACCGCTCTGATAACACTGATCTGGATTTAAAAAGAACGCAACAAATTACAGATAAAACCATAAATACAAAGATGTAGTAGAAATAACACTTCATTTCATTAATATCAAATATTGAAATATGCTTACAAACAGAATGGAAATAAGACTAGCTCGGGTGATGGTAGCTTATCCCTGAGAAGAGAAGTGTTGAAAAATCTTCAAAAAGAAATGCTAAATTTGGAAATTTCTAAAAATAGAATTGCTAAAAATAACACTTTTAAAAATAGCAGTTTGGCTAGTGAGCATTTTGGCCACCTTGGGTGAGAGGTGAAACTGCTAACAATAACATCTTCTAAAAATAGCATTTATGGGTCCCTTCCTATTTATAGCAGTCCCTGGTCTATTTATAGGAAGTAAATTCGAATTTGGTCTTACTAGCAGTTTGGAATATTAATTAATTAATTCTCTATGAGTTAATTAGTTAAGGAAAAGCAAACTTGAAGTCTTTGTGAGAACATGCAATTATTTCTCCATGCATTGGGGAATGTGTCCTTGATTTACTCCACTGATTGAGGGATTGCGGAATTAAGGATGAGTTCTATATTGAGAGGATCAATTGACTTAGTATAACTTAGTCAAGTGCAGCTAGATTAATTTAACAAGTTGTTAAATTAATGAGATATAGTTTGTTGATGCTTGCATGCACGTGACAACTATTATTTTCAGATAACTATGTATTCACTCATGGATAACTGATGCATGTCAGTTCTGTCAGAGACCCAGTTGAGATCAGAGAAGGGATAATGTACTATCAGTTGGATGAATATTTTTCCTATAAAGGAAGCTCATCCATGATGAGGATTTATCTCCTTCATGTTAGAGGTCAATTTTGTGTGTGAGGTGAGAATCACACAGGTTGTAGCTGGAGGACCCAGGGAAATTGTGCATAGAAATAGGAGGCTTGGAGGGCAAAGGAGAAGGTTTTTGAGAAGCCTTTGACTGTCTATGAGCAGTAGAGGGATTGTACTGAGAGCTGGATAGCTTCCAAGCTAAGGCTTTGTGTAATCCAGACTATATTTCCACTTGTATGATAATACAAAGATGGGGTTTTAGGCAGGTGCTTTCCCCAGGTAAATTCTTCTGTGTTATGTGTGATTGATTCCTTCTTATTAGTTATATGTGTTCTTATTGATGTTGCTCATGGTTGATTAAGCTTTTGCTAAATTGTTTGTAGAAGTAGATTAAGTGTTTTGCTTTAGTACATTGCATTATCAAGTGATCTACAGGTGGGAAATTTCTACATGGTATTAGAGCTAGCTGATTTGTAGAAAAAGTTCTACATGGTATCAGAGCTAGCTGATTTGTAAAAAAATTCTACAAATTTCTACATGGTATTGGAGCATAGGTGATCAAGGAGAGAACAATATATTGAGAGGAGATTTCAAAGTTTTGAGTTTTTGGCCGAGAGTTTGCAGAGCAGATCTGAAAATTTCTGTACAAAATTTTCAGAAATAAATAGCAGATTTGGATTCCTTGCGGAAAAATACCCAAAAAAAAAAAAAAAAAAATTGGATGAATGGGAGTTTGGATGAGGGAGATATCGCTGATTTAAAATCATCTCTTTTTCTAGAAAATTTCGTGATGACGAGAAATATGAAATAGATTGGTGTGCTAGCCAGGAACCTGCATGCACTTGAGGTACAAGATGCATGCAAAGCCTTGAGGAGCAAGGCAAAGGTTAGATACTTGGTGGTTGAGAGGGAGAGTAAATTACCTCTCAACATGTAGCGCCAGAAGAAGTCTCAGGCAATTGTGGAGGAGCCACGATTGGTGTAGCAGCTTCAGGAGGTTGTGGAGCAGCGACAATAGGGGAAGCTGAGAGGAGATCGAGTAGAGACATCTATTGATGTAGAGACCTCCAGTAGGGGAAAATTTCGAGCCAAGTGGGCAGAGGGATCACATGCAACCATACTTCCAGGTAGGAGGTGGGGCGATGCGAAGTGATCGTCCCAAGGAGGAGGGGCAAGATTCTTGAGGTACCCAACCTCTTGGATGAGACCTTGCTATGGGAGCCCCGATGTGGAGTAGCAGGAACTGATTGATTGGGTAGAGACAAATGCGGATGGAGCGGTGGAGAGAGCTACAGTGCAGGGAATCCTAGGACAACACAAAGCATGCAGGCTGCAGCAATGTGAGAGGCACAAGTGTGTTGCACAATGCAGGGTAGCACATAGAAGGGTGCAATGGTGCGAGATGCATGGAGATGTTGCAGTAGTGCAAAGGTCAGAGAGGGAGCACTTGTCAGCAGCAAGTAGAGCTTCAGCATCAAAGTATGTTTCTAGCCCAACAGAGAGGTTAGTTGGGAGTTTTTTTTGTTCCAAGTGTTGTTGGAGCAACTGCACTTGGTAGATATGTTGCATGCAGAACATTCCAGAGTTACAGGATCGGGTTCGAGGGGAAGCCTTTCTTGTTGAGAGGGAGTGTTGAAAAATGTGCAACAAGAAATGCTAAATTTAGAAATTGCTAAAAATAACACTTCTAAAAATAGCAGTTTGGCTAGTGAGCATTTTGGCCACCTTGGGTGAGAGGCGAAACTGCTAAAAATAGTATCTTCTAAAAATAGCATTTCTGGGTCCCTTCCTATTTATAGTAATCCCTGGTCTATCTATAGGAAGTAAGTTCAAATTTGGTCTTACTGGCAGTTTGGAATATTAATTAATTAATTCTCCATGAGTTAATTAGTTAAGGAAAAGCAAACTTGAAGTCTTTGTGAGAACATGCAATTATTTCTCCATGCATTAGGGAATGTGTCCTTGATTTGCTCCAATGATTGAGGAATTAAGGATGAGTTCTATATTGAAAAGATCAGTTGACTTAGTTTAACTTAGTCAAGTTCAGTTAGATTAATTTAACAAGTTGTTAAATTAATGAGATATAGTTTGTTGATGCTTGCATGCATGTGACAACTATTATTTTCAGATAACTATGTATTCATCATGGATAACTGATGCATGTCAGTTATATATCAGAGACCTAGTTGAGATCAGAGAAGGGACATGTACTATTAGTTGGATGAATATTTTTCCTATAAAGGAAGCTCATCCATGATGAGGATTTATCTCCTTCAAGTTTGTGTAGTTATTTTAGAGGTCAGTGTTGTGTGTGAGGTGAGAATCACACAGGTTGCAGTTGGAGGACCCAGGAAAACTGTGCATAGAAATAGGAGGCTTGGAGGGCAGAGGAGAAGGTTTGTGAGAAGCCTTTGACTGTCTATGAGTAATAGAGGGATTGTAATGAGAGCTGGATAACTTCCGAGCTAAGGCTTTGTGTAATCCAGACTATATTTCCACTTGTATGATAATACATAGTTGGGGTTTTAGGCAGGTGCTTTCCCCAGGTAAATTCTTCTGTGTTATGTGTGATTGATTCCTTCTTATTAGTTATATGTGTTCTTATTGATGTTTCTCATGGTTAATTGAGCTTCCGCTAAATTGTTTGTAGAAGTAGATCAAGTGTTTTGCTTTAGTACATTGCATTACTAGGTGATCTACAGGTGGGAAATTTCTACATGGTATTAGAGCTAGCTGATTTGTAGAAAAAGTTCTACATGGTTTCAGAGCTAGCTGATTTTTAGAAAAATTCTACAAAATTCTACAAGATGTAGCGGCTGCATGCCTCTGAATTGCGTTACAATGAGGCTCAAGGGCCTTTTTATTATTGAACAATAAGAGCAAACCCTAAACAACCAAAACCCTATCCCGAGGAGATGTAACTGTTACAGATCCATTTGGGCACATCAAATCCCAACATTTAGATTAGTGTTTTAGGGCTCATCAAGCCCTAAATTATGTTGTTTCATGCCCTAAACAAGTCAACCCTTTGAATGCCTCCTTCCTAGACAGTTTCATGACTTGAAGATATCAAGAAATTGCCTTTAGAGGAACCAGCGGAGGTAACCCCTTATGAAGGTGCGCTGCAAAGCAGTTAAGTCCATTGCCAGGGTGCTCTGCAAAGCACTTAGGCTTCCTTTCACCTGCGCTGGGCGAGAATGAGCGAAATTCACATAGGGTTTGGGGAATATTCTTATCTTTTGGAGTCATCTAGAAGTTTCCCTGTCTAATCAACTCCTATGAGCTCGAAAATGGATGAGGAATGCGTTAAGGAGCATCATATCCTCTCATCCCTTCCTCCATGGAACTAATTCTAAGTATGGAATGCCATTCAATGTCACCATTAATGACAAAACCTCCTTCATTTTCCTGTAAATTGACCACTCATCTAAGTGATCAGAGGTTGGATTATGTTGAACTGTAAGGAGATAATGCTGCTATGAGACTTGACTTTGGAGCAAATGATGTGATGCCACAAGTTTGTCTTGCTTTTGATGTGATGTGGATGGGATCCAAGCTGGAGGAATGACTTTGAATTAGAAACTAATGGTTGTAATTCCTTCTTCTATCTAATAAAGTGTTTGAACCTTTTTCCATATGATGTGTTATTTCATAATGCTTATATGTATGAATTGCTTCTGATTCCTTTCATTTGTATTCAATGGATCGTATACTTTGATCGATTGTCCTCTTCTATTGTGTTTACAGGGTACTTCTCAAGCGGTTTAAGTACGGGAAGGAGCGATGGAATCGATACAAGGGAGACGAGAGGAAAGCAGAACTACAAGTAGGCCTTCTATCCTCTCTTCTTATCTATTACTTATAGGAAAAGTCTACAACACTTTAAACTGTTGTTCTAGGCACAACTACTTGTCTAGTGAATTAGTGTTTATCCATAGATGCTAAATTCTCCAAAACAATAACACCAAGAGTTTATGGGCCCCGTTGGGGTGAGTTGGACAACCAACTTCCTGGGGTCGCGACTTGGTCATATTATCTATGTTTGACGCGCATGATAACTTGTTGGAAAGATCTCTCCAAGGACTACAACGAAAAAAGATGATTTTAGACAGAAAATCGCTGGCGGTAGATTGCCAAAAAAACGTCGTTTAGGTTTAGGGGCTCAAAACGGATCTGAAAGTTTAGGACCCGAAAACTACTAAAAATAGTAAGCTGTGCTACAATTAAGGAAACTGAAAAACTGAAAGAAACAATGGTGGGGGTCCAAGTGGAATTGGCGGGTGGCCACCAATATCCACCTGGATCAATATATATAAGTCTTGTTGCAAATACAATTACAACAAATACAAGGCCATAACCTACTCCAAGCTCGAGTGTTGTTTCCAAAACTAACCCTCTCACAAATATATGACAATATGAATAGAGTGTGAGCCTTCTTGAGACTCAAATATGGCTTCTCAAGCCACCCCACAATACAATGCAATGTGTGTGTAATGCTTCACCCTATGCTCAAGTATGGCTTCCCAAGCTGACTCGAAAACAAGTGTGAATCCTCAATCAGGTCACCCCACCTAAGTAACTCCAACCTAGGGTGAGCACTGCAACAAACAAACTATACTCACCCTGCAACACCTTGTGGTCTCTCTTGGTTCAACTACACAAAGCATAGGCCCATGGCTTCTCTACAAGTTGTGCAAACTAGTCCCAAACAGTCTACATCTCAAACAAGGGATTAATTCTCTTAAAAGGACCTCATACTCATCCCTCAATCCACACTGTGAGTTGTGCTTCAGTATAATGCTTTGTCTTGTGTAAGTGTCAAGTGTTGTTCTCCTTTAAATGCCAACATTTGCATATAAATACTCTCTCAAAAGGGTAGGAGTGGAAGGTTAAGGGTTGCAACTCTTCGTCGCACCTCGAGACAACCCTTTCACTCTGCTATGTAATAAAAAACCCCACCTAATGTGTAAGCGAGTGCACACGGGTAGCACGACCCTAGTTGACCTTGGTCATGCCATCTCCCAACTCGACTAACTCATCATGCCATTGTCTCATCATGTTGTATGTGCCATTGTGTGCGGGTCATTAGCCATGATCCTCATCTTGCCCTTATCCTCAGTCCATCATGCCACCCTCTATGCCATTGAGCCACACTCGTCTCATGTCTCGATTCATTTCACACCTTGATCCCATCTCAAGTGTAATTGCGGGTCCGCCTAGAATGACTTGCCCTCTTAGAACATGCGCTTGTGCTAATTCGTCCTCGAGAGGTACCCAAGATGTCTCACCTCAACTCATTCCTACAATGGACACACTGCCACACTCTCCATCTCCGTTATAGCCAAGGCATGTGTGTGCACTCACCTTGAGGGTTTAATAATTTCAAATTAACAATCTTCACATAAAAATACCTTAACAAAACACTTGATTACTAATTATTCTACATCTTTACAAAATAAAATTGAAATTTTAAACTAATATTATCTTTACATTAATGTGAAATTTAATGTTTATGACCAAAATATTAAGCTTCTCTTAGAAAAAAATTGTTGAATGATAAAGTTATTAAAATATTGACTATATTTAGTAAGCCATTTAAAGTACGACCTCAAGGATAATAATTTATCAACCAAATTCTGCCCCTATAGGCTCTTGAGGAAAGCGTTACCCGTTAGTTGTTGAAGTCGAAAGTTTCGTATGAAACTCTAAGAAATGTCCATTATTATTATGACAATATGATCGTGGACTTATCTTATCAGAAATATAAAAATGATTTTGTTGGGAGAATCTAAGTAATATTCTTAATTATAAATACCATTAAAGGCCTTCGTTTAACATTTTTGTTGGCAAAATTTTAGCGTCGTTGTTTTCACTTTACCACTGAATGTGGTTGGGTTGGTTTAAATTATACTTTATATGTAGGTGAGAGAACGGCTACTCCGCCCAAAACCCCAATTCAAACAAACCCAGCAATCCACTTCCAGTGAAAACCACCACGGAAAAATTTAAAAAATACTACCCTGAAATTATTATTTGAACCATTTGATGCTATTGGCATTTGATACGGGGGCATCTTCTACTAACTGTAATCCCTCTATCTCAACCTGGTCATCCAATCCCAACCATCCAATTCAAACTTCCAGATCTCAATTCAAAATTCAAATTTCTGACCGTTAACCGGCTATAAATATCGGAAGCGCAAAGGCCTTGTTGGATTTTTTGTTTTGTGCAGAGCCAGCAAAACCCAAAGAAGCCTTGTTTCCCGATCCCCACTGGACACAATCTCTGTGTCAAGCCATTCTCTGTGTCATGGCCGGCGAGAAAAAGCAGCCATTGCAGCCGAGCAATAGCGCGAACATTCCACAAGCCAACGGCAATGGCGTCAAGGGCAAAACCATCGAAGAAACATACCAGAAGAAGACTCAGCTGGAGCACATCCTGCTTCGTCCCGACACCTATGTTGGCTCCATTGAGAAGCATACCCAGTCCCTCTGGGTTTACGAAGGGAATGAGATGGTTCAACGCAGCATATCATACGTTCCGGGTCTCTACAAGATCTTCGATGAGATCCTCGTCAATGCGGCTGATAACAAGCAGCGGGATCCCTCCATGGATTCCGTGAAGGTGACCATTAGTGTCGAGGATAATTGCATCAGCGTTTACAACAACGGAGACGGTGTTCCCGTGGAGATTCACCAGGAGGAGGGCGTGTATGTGCCGGAGATGATCTTTGGGCATCTGTTAACGAGCAGTAACTACGATGACTCTGAGAAGAAGACCACTGGTGGAAGGAATGGGTATGGTGCCAAGCTTGCTAATATCTTTTCTACCGAGTTTATTATTGAGACCGCCGATGGGAAGAGGCAGAAAAAGTATAAGCAGGTATGGCTCAGTGCTTATTGACTCTGTTTTTGCTTAGTTTTGTATGGGGAGTCCCTCTAGGGCTTTTAGGGTTTTCAGAGTGAGGGAATTTGCTGATATTTCGACTAACATGGCAAGTTTTCTTGTCAACGAATTCCCACATCTACAGACCATATGCTGATGGGCAGAGAACATATTTTCGGTCTGTTTTCTCTGTTTTTGGGTCCTTTATATTGACGATTAACTCTGTGTGTGGATTTTAACCACAAACTGTTTTCCAATATGATATAAAACATACTAACTAAAAATAATTTAAAAACTATGCTAAATTAAAATGGAAACAATTAAAATAAATCAAACAAAACCATGAATTGCTCCAGTAAAAGAAGTTTATGGAAAGAATACAAACAAGCATGCTTTTAGAGCAGTATGTCCTTGCCTCTATGAGGACTGCTGCATTGTTCAGGGGGTTGTTTGAGTTCCGGGTAATTCCAAGCATTGAATGTGTTTAATGGATAAGTTATTTGTAAATGTGTGGTTATTTTTGTTAAAATTGTTATTAGTAGCATTATATTATGTGATATAAATAAATTAGTTTAGATTTATTTTAACATTGGATTTAACAAGTGTTGAGAAGGATCAAATCTTTTTCACTCTAAAAGTGGTTTGCATCTTAAGAGATTTGATATTTCTCGGTGCTTGGTAGATCCGAAATTAAGATGGATCTATGCTGGTTATTGAAATAACTATAGCATTTTATGAATCTATACTTGTATTTTATTGAAAGACTGTCTGCCTTAACTGTTAGCCACAATTCTTTTATGCTTTTGCATTGTTTTGATGTGGTTGTTTTAATAAAATTGTTATTATTGACATTGTATTATGTAATTATATAAACCAGCTTAGATCCATCTTAACTCTGAATCTAACAAGTGCTGAGAGTGATCAAATCTCTTAAACTCTAAAAGAGAATTGTATCTTAAGAGATTTGATCCCTCTCGATACTTGGTAAATCTGGAATTAAGATGGATCTATGCTGATTATTGAGATAGCCATAGCATTTTATGAATATGTGCTTGTATTTTATTGAAAGACTGTCTGCCTTAACTGTTAGCCACAATTCTTTTATGCTTTTGCATTGTTTTGATTGGTGACTGTTGTTACTATTTGAAAATCCACATGTTTGCCCCTAATTTCGGTGCTTTCATATAAAGGTTTTCAAGAACAATATGGGTGTTAAGTCGGACCCGGTCATTACAAAGTGCAAGCCGGCAGAGAATTGGACCAAGGTCACATTTAAGCCCGATTTGATTAAGTTTAACATGACCCATCTGGAAGATGATGTTGTTGCCTTGATGAAGAAGAGAGTTGTGGATGTAGCTGGATGCCTTGGGAAGACAGTTAAGGTTGAGTTGAATGGACAACGGTTGCCTGTCAAGACCTTTCAAGATTATATTGGCCTATACCTGCAAACAGCTAACAAATCGAAGCCAGAGCCTCTACCAAGGTCTTGTTGACTTGATTGATGTATTAGTTTTATAAGGATTTTTACTATTGTAAATGTCAATTTTCATATTATCATTAACATATTATTGGTTTTACAGAATTTATGAAAAAGTAAGTGACAGATGGGAGATTTGTGTGAGCCTAAGTGATGGACAGTTTCAACAGGCAAGTTAATCATATCAAATTCTCTTTTCAAGTTATGAGCTGGTTTGTGTTTGAACTCTGGACATTAGATGCAATCGCCTATAAATTTCTCTTCTGTGAAACATTAGTTCTTAGTTTAAAGAACGATTCTTGTTTATGATGACTGCTTACAGTTTAGTTAAGTGCTTCAGGTCATGACTCTGGTTACTTTGGTTTATTATGCCTACTTATGTTTTGATGTCTATTCAGGTTAGCTTTGTTAATGGAATAGCGACCATTAAAGGTGGTTCCCACGTTGATTTAGTAGCAAACCAGATAACAACCCATGTGATGAACATTGTAAATAAGAAGAACAAGACAGCTGCGGTGAAAGCACACACAATCAAGAATCATTTATGGATCTTTGTCAATTCTTTGATTGACAATCCTGCTTTTGACTCCCAAACCAAGGAGACACTGACAACTCGTCAGAACAGCTTTGGTTCAAAGTGTGAACTCTCTCAAGAGTTTTTGAAGAAAGGTACTTATTATCTATCAAAGTTTATTCATCTGTTTGTGTTTAAGTTAATTTTTTTAATCAAAGGTTAGTCCTGTCATATCTAGTGGCCAGGGGTAATGCTTGATTTGGTGCTTGCAGTTGCTAAATGTGGAGTTGTCGAGAACATATTATCATGGGCAGACTTCAAACAGAGCAAGGATCTTAAGAAAACTGATGGAACCAAGAGACAAAGGTTAACTGGTATCACCAAGCTTGATGATGCAAATGATGCAGGGAGCAAGAATTCTGATAAATGTACTCTGATTTTAACTGAGGGAGATTCAGCCAAGGCCCTTGCGGTAAATGCATTTGCATCATAACAAAGTAAACTGATATACAATGGGGTTAGTGTTGTTGTAGGTTTTCAAGTCATTGCCAATCTGAGTTTGTTTTTTGGCTTTCTTTGTGCTTCAGATGGCAGGGTTGGCTGTTGTTGGTCGAAACCATTATGGCGTGTTTCCTCTCAGAGGTAAGTTGCTGAATGTAAGGGAAGCCAGCCATAAACAGATCATGGAAAATGCTGAGATTCAACATATCAAGCAAATCCTTGGTCTGCAACATGGAAAGGAATATGACAGTGTCAAATCTCTGAGATATGGACATCTTATGATTATGACAGATCAGGTAAATGTTGTATACTGATAATTGTAGATTTTAGTATATTGATAACTGTAGTTTCTATGTAAGTTTGGAAGATATGATGATTAAAAATTAGTTTATCCTTTGCTTGTTGTAGGATCATGATGGTTCACACATAAAAGGATTGCTGATCAACTTCATACATTCTTTCTGGCCATCTCTACTCAAGATTCCTTCATTTCTTGTTGAATTCATCACTCCTATTGTCAAGGTACATGTTCTCATTAAATCTTCAACTCCTTAACATTATGAAGATGCATATATTTTTATTTCCCATCGAGTATGAAGCTGTGCTTGTGCTATTTGCTTTTTTGATCCAGGCAACCCATAAAGATGGACGGATATTGTCTTTCTATACCATGCCTGAGTATGAATCATGGAGAGAATCTCTGGGTGGATCAGCATCAGGATGGATCATAAAGTACTATAAAGTAATGCTATATTATTTTTTCTTTGTATATTTTGTAGTCCGAGCTCTATTTTCACTAGGGTCAGTTATTTTTTGTTTTGCCATTCATTCCTGAAATTATGCAGGGTCTCGGTACAAGTACTTCTAAAGAGGGGAAAGAATATTTTAAAAATTTGCAAAAACATAAAAAGGACTTCATGTGGATTAACGATGACGATGGAGATGCAATTGAATTAGCCTTCAGCAAGAAGAAAATAGAGGCCAGAAAGAACTGGCTAAGACATTTTGAGGTAATGAAATTAGTTTCCATAATGAGTAAAATGTTGTTGAATGGAAGACTGCTAATTTGCTCACAATTCTAACATTAATGAATCTAATGGCAGCCGGGGACATATTTGGACCAGACTGACAAGCTTATCAAGTACAGCGACTTTGTAAACAAGGAACTGATCCTATTTTCCATGGCTGATTTGCAAAGATCCATCCCATCCATGGTTGATGGTTTGAAACCAGGGCAAAGAAAAATATTGTTTTGTTCTTTCAAGAGAAATTTTGTTACGCAAGCAAAGGTTGTCTCATCTTACCATGAAATTATTTACTCCCATCTTATATGGCTTATCGGACTCTTGGAATTTACAATAATAATGTTGTTTCCTTAAACAGGTGGCTCAATTCTCGGGTTATGTCTCAGAGCATTCTGCTTACCATCACGGTGAGCAGAGTCTTGCTAGCACAATTATTGGAATGGCACAAGATTTTGTTGGAAGTAACAACATTAACCTTCTTGCCCCGCTTGGACAATTTGGTACCAGAGCCCAGGTGAGAAATTCAGGGACGTAGTTGCTTTTGAATCTTAATGATCTTTACCACTGCTATTTATTCTTACATCTAAATAAAACCTCCTGCCTATGTGGGTCGTTTATGACAGGGTGGAAAAGACCATGCAAGTGCTCGATATGTTTTCACATGCCTGTCACCAATAACACGCTTCTTGTTCCCAAAAGACGATGATGTACTCTTGGATTACTTGAATGAAGATGGCCAGAAAATTGAGCCAACGTGGTAAGTAGTTTGGTACAGAAGAGTGATAAATTGTTGTATTCAGAACTGTATATAAGTTGATAGGCAGGTACAGAAGGATGGCGAATTGTGGGATTCAGAAATTTTGTATAACCCTGGGGAGTCTTGTACACCAGGAATTTGTGTTATATATGTGTTTTATTGCAAACATGGGTTTTCATTGGTTTTCTGTCTGTGGCTTAGGTATGTGCCAATTATTCCGATGGTCCTTGTGAATGGAAGTGAAGGAATTGGAACTGGTTGGAGTTCCTTTATACCTAACTACAACCCAAGGGATATTGCCGCAAATATAAAGCGCATGCTTAATGATGAACCCTTGCAGCCAATGACACCTTGGTACAAGGGTTTTAAGGTAATATTCTGTCCATTATTGAATATAGAGATTTGCAGAATATTTTACGAATTTGATTCAACCGGTGTTTTCTTGGGTGTGTTCAGGGTACAATTGAACAAACAGCTGTAAAGGATAATTGTGTGAGTTACACGATTAGTGGCATCATAGAGGAAATTAATGAGACCACACTGAGAATTACAGAGCTGCCCGTTCGCAAGTGGACTCAGGATTACAAGGAATTTTTGGAAGCGTTGATGACTGGGAATGATAAGATTAAAGATCCATTCATAAGGGTAGGTTGCTGTCCTTCATCCAAACAGGTTACACCTAAGAATTTTTAAATATTGTGAAATGTTTTTTAATGAAAATATTTGTCTTCCAGGACTACAAGGAATACAATACTGATACCAGGGTCCATTTTGAGGTGTCACTCTCTGAAGAGAATATGAAGATTGCACTTCAAGAGGGTCTTTTAAAGAAATTCAAACTGACTACTACAGTCAGTACAAGTAACATGCATCTTTTTGACTCAAAGGGAATCATTCATAAATATGAGACCCCTGAGCAAGGTACATTCCTGAAATTCATCATTATTTGGTTTTCTGGTAGGCTTCAATCTTGTATTTAAATGTATGAGTTAAAGAACAGTTCTAAATGGGATTACCTCATAAACTTGCAGTTCTGGAGGACTTCTATCATATCCGACTGGAATTCTATGAAAAGAGAAAGGTAAGGTTTTTCTGTACTGTCCTCTTTAGCCAGGGCCTTTTTTCTGGCTTACCATTACCAACACATTTGTTTTCTGCCATTTCTGTGCCTGCCCTCTTTGTCTTACTTTGTCTCCAAGAACTTGTTTTGGCAATGCCTCGTCAAAAGATGCCATGGATTGAAATTTTGAAAGCCCAACAAATTGTGTTTTTGTTTCATATAATAAACAGCAAAATTTTGGGATGAACGCTTTTAACATTTAATTGAAATTGTGAATTCAGAAAGTCCAATTGGACAACCTTCAGCTTGATTTGCTGAAATTGGACAATAAAGTTAGATTCATACTGGGGGTTGTAAATGGAGAAATCATAGTGAGCAACAGGAAACGTGCAGAGTTGCTGCTTGAATTGAAGAACAAAGGTTTCACCCCATTCCCCAAGAAGGGAAAACCTGTTGAGGCAGCTATTGCCGGGGCAATAGAAGATGATGAAGAGTCTCCTGAAGACAACATTGAGACAGTAAAGGGTGTTCGTGCTGGAGATTATGAGTATCTTCTATCCATGGCAATAGGAACATTGACTTTAGAAAAAGTGCAGCAATTATGTGCTGAACGAGACAAGCTTGAGGATGACGTTGAGGAGCTTAAAAAGGCAACACCCAAATCTCTATGGTGGAAAGACTTGGATGCCTTTACAAAGGAGTTGGATGTATGTTCCTCATCTTTTGACACTTTTGGTAGATCGAGATTTGTGTGATTCATCCTGTCTGATAAACGAGTTGCTTCATCCACTCTTATGGCTTTTGGTATATTTGGTTTCTCACTTGTCTGTAATTTTTCTAGGCTCAAGAACTACAGGAGGCCAAGGATGATGAATATGAATTGAGCAACATGGGAAATGATGCTGCCAGAATCTTCAGACAAGTAGGCAAAAACCAGAGAAAAAATACCAAAAAAACTGTAACTGCTGAAAAAACTGATTCTCAAACAACCACCAGTAACCAGGCATCGACTGCCTCTCTTACTACAACTAATGCACAGAATGGTAATGCGGTTTTTAATCAACTGTGATTGAAATTCACTGTTATAAATGTCACCCCTGTGGTTGTAAAAGCTTTGATGTATGCCTGGCATCTATCTGCAGAAATTGCGAAACCCAAGCGTGGAGGCGGCAAGAAAGGGGCTGCGAAAAAGCAAATGGTTTGTTTCACTTACTGTCTATTTGTTTCGGTAGGATTCAATTTATGTTGTTGTTTAACATGGATAATGTGAATTGGATCTTTTCAGGAAGTGGAAAGCGATGAGGACGATGAATTAGATACCAGCCTGCAGGATCGGTTGGCATCTTATAACAATGGCTTATCAACAGATCAATCAGGTTCCCCATCATATTTTTTTTGCAGCAATTGATATTTACTGAAGAGATAAGATAAGATAAGATAATTATATCTATGTCCAACTAATGACCACAAAGTAGGTCAAAGGGACTGTTGAGTACAATGATGTCCATAAAATGCGGGAGAACCAAATGGTCTCCTATAAAAAATACAATGCATGAATATAAAACTTTTGTTATTTGAGCACTTCAGTCTCTTCTAATATAAATTTGCATTCTGTAATCCGAGTACTTGTATTTTTTGCAATTTGCAGTTGTTGAGGGTCAGGGAAGCAAACAAAATTCACCAACTGAAGATTTTAAACCAAAGCAGAAAGAGACCACTAGACGGGCAAAAAAGGCTGCCCCTGTCCACGTTGAGATGTCAGATGAAGATGACACAATGGAAACCATTCCAGAAGAAGAAGAAAATGAAGAGGAGGGAGAGAAACAACCAAGGAAGGCTGGTGCAAAAGGGAAGGCTGCCAATGGGAGAACAAAGAAGGCCACTATTGCCAGTGATGGTGATTCTGATTTTGGAATTGATGAAGATGATGACACTGATTATGAGGAAGCCATTCCTAGGAAGGGGTCAAAGAAGCCTGCTGCTGATAAGGCCTCCAAGCCCTCGAAAACAAACCCTAAAAAGTCTAATTCTACAACTACTGTCCCTGTACCTAGAAAGAGAGGACCCAAAAGGCCAACCCAGGGACAAAAGCTGATTGATGAAATGCTAAAGCCTACTTCTGTTGATGCTGCTGTTGATGCTGTACAGCCATCACCTTACAAGAAATCCCCTGAGAAAAAAGTGAGAAAAATGAGACCATCTCCTTTCAACAAGAAAAGTGGATCAGTAATGTCAAAGCTGATTCAGGAGAGTGATACAAGTCCTCCTAGTGCAAATGGTTCTGCTGGATCTTCATCCAATAGTCCTGAAGAAGTCAACGAAGCTCCAAAGCCAGTTGGGCGAAGCAGGCCACAGAGAGCGACTCGAGCTCCTGTGCAGTATGCCTTGAGTGAGAGCAGTGATGAAGATGAAGATGAAGTTGAGATCAGTGATTCAGATTTTGTAGAAGATGATGACTAATGTAGGAAAGGTTCTCAATGCAGAATGTGCATCTTTTACTTAGTATTCTGGTGGTTCTGATTTCAAAACAGTTGCATCATTAGTGCCTTCAGAAATGCTTTTCTTTTAGCATCAATGAATAGAAGATTAACACCAAACTAGGAAAGCTATTCAGCACAATGTACATATTTTACTAAGTATTCTTGTGGTTCTGATTTTATATCAGTTATGGGTTCTTTGGATGGCATAAGTATCTTCTTGCAAGCTTCAAAAATGCTTTTCTTTAGCATCAATGATAGTTGACATAGACTACAATGTTTGTACAATTTTTTGACATCACAGAGAATATCTATAAATATCTTGTGGTTCCTTCTACAACTTAATCTTGCTGCTTATGTATCTTTATGGCATGGTCTATCTACAGCACGCAGGCCTCATTTGTTGATGCATTCCATCATTCAACTGCAAATATCCTTTTGGTATTGTAGATTGCAAAGTGCAGGCCTCTTAGCATCTTGTCATCAAGTCAGTTCTGTTTCTCCTACGTCAATTGGGACATCAGGTGCAGGCCTCTTAACATCTTGTCATTAAGTCAGTTCTGTTTCTGCTACGCCAATTGGGATATCAGGTGTGGATTTTGGATCTCATATGTGAGAAAAAACTAGTCATTTTTGAATCGCAAATCTCTTGCATAAGATCCAGAAAATGGTATATCACTGTTTACACATCACATCTGCATAGAAGCAATGTGCTTTCCATGTATCTGTGATTCTGCACTTATTTGCCTTGTCAGATAAAGTAGCAGGAATAGTTTGCCGAAATATCTTGTTTTATTCCAGAATTTACCATCGCTGCATTTATATCGTTATGGTGTGGTGTATGTAGAGTATGCAGGTCTCATGTGGCTGTGCATTTCATCATTTAATTGATCCTTTTAGCACTCTCTCTTTTTGGTATTGGAGAGAGTGCTGGCCTCTTATCGGAGAAAGCACTTCTGTAGGAGGAGTGCATGAACTGGCCTTATGAGTGACATTGTAGTAAGGATTATCCAGTTCGAGGTGTGTATCTCATATGTTAATAGAGATAAGGCATTACGTTATGGAATGGTCTCATGATGTCCTTCACTCACTCGGTGATTCAAGTAATTATCATTAACTTTCAGAGGATGCTTCAGTAAATATTTTTCTTTTGCTTTACTTGAGTAAGGTCACCGCTGTCTTCATTATACTGTAGAAAGCAGGATATAAAACATATTTTATACTGAGTTAATTTGATTGTGCTAAATTAGATCTTATGATCCTGATCTCGTGGAGCTGGACTGATCTCCACAATGTATTTATTTGTGTTTTTATTTAATAAAAGACAGTCGAGCGAGAGGAATTTGTGTGTGAATGAAAATATTGCAGAGCAATCCGTGTTACTTCTGTGATTCCTGTGTAGTGTAGTCTTAATTTGTTATCAGTCGCGTGCTTTATCTGTTGTGGTTGAATTCGATCAAGCGGCGGAGTCACAGGGTCGCTCTGTGTATGTATTGCAAAACTTCGTATAATTCCTGTATCCATATTTCGTAAATTCCCTGTTATCGGTTGTTTACTCTTTCCACGATTGGAGTGTTTTGTATGTATGGAAGTCCAACCGAAACCCTGTATCGAACGCTGCGAACAGATTTCCTCGGAACAAAATACAAAGGGGCCAAGACTGGTTCCATATAAATTTTACAAGGGCCTGACAGCTGATGGAAACCTCAACAATAGAAACGAATTCATTGAAAGGTCAAGTGAATTATTGCCGGGGTGCCGGGACCGAGTTTGGCCATCACGCCCCGTGATCTTATGACCCTCGCTTGAATTGCTTGAGCTCTAAAGGAGTCATTGATGTGACAGAGACGGAAAGATTGGCATCAGTTTTTTGTTGTTGTTGTAAGAAATGGACGTCCTGAAGATTACATACTGCCCATAGGGTCGGTTGGTTGGATTGCATACCAGACCACCGACAGTAGAGAAGCTTTCTGGGCCTCCCGCATTGATTTGTGACAGTCGGTTTGTTTTCAGAACTTGGGACAGTTCCAGAATTAATGTCAGTTGATACATTGGTGAAATTAGTAACAGTGGGCCTCTCCCCGAGGTTCCCATGACTCTTACAAGTAGCAGTAATTTTTTAACCCCGGACAATAAGACAAAAATAACTGGCCCAAAAGGTTGCAGTCTAAAATTGCAAGCACGGAGACCGCATTTGTGCTTCATAATAAAATGGTGGGATCCGAGATCAGTCACGGGGATGGCCGTATATGCCTGGCCGTATATGCCTTCAGCTGTAATAACAGTGTTCACCTAGTATATATTAGGGGAGAGATGTCTAATGTTGTGTAAGGTTTAGTAATTTCTCAAAATATTGATTAGGCAATTAAGTGCAAATAAGCATTAATTTATGTCTAAAATTTCCCAAAACATTGATTGGGCTCACAATTGTCCATAAATAGTGTTTTAATATAAAACCATAAATCTTTTCAAAATGGTTTATTCTAGAAATACAAAGTAAATAACAAATTTCAAACCATTAAATCACATCAAATTAAATCCAGTTCACACATTCAAAATGAAGCCATTTCAATTCATGTCCATCCTTACCACCAATTAAATTCAAATGCCAAAAACTATAAAAGAAGTTCAACAACTGCTGAAGTTGCATCTTATGTTTTCAAACTATTCGCCAACCTTGAAGACAAAACATCACAGAACAATTGCCAGTATATTCAGGTTAGTTATATCAATTACATCACATTTTTCTTATAGTCCTATTTTCATTTCTCACAATTCAATGTCATGAAAATTTCTATTTTTCTATCACTGTTGGTAGAGACACTTGGTAAATAGCAATCTTCAAATATGCTAATCTACAAGCACATGCTGCTAACAAAAAATAAATGGAAGGTGCTTTTGATCAGAGAGAGGGAGTGACCAAATATGAGATCTAGGCTGAAAATGGATCATAAAACCACACCCTTCCTCACAATCCAAATATGGAGCCTCAAAATCATGGCTCTGGTCTGAATAAAAAGGGGTCCATATTTTGGATTTGGGGCGTATCTGCTTCAAGTTTCATCTTCTTGCTCCATCAACTAGTTGCATAAAAGTGAGATCTATAAAATTAGTAACTAGAATTGAATTGCACTGAATTGGGAGGAACTAGAACTGAATCAAGTTCGAAACACCATGCATCTTTGTGAAATGGTTTTTACGTTGGACATGCATAATTGACCTCCTAGTGTCATCCTTAGAATATTTGATATTGTTGCAATGCAATACAATGTTTGCCTTGTGCTTACATATCTCAAATGTTAGCAATAGTAAATAGCAAGTATTTCTATTGTTTAAATACAGAAAATGACTTTAGTCAGTACATGAAGATAAAACAAGGTGTTGCTTGGTGCCTTAAGAATCACATTAAGAATCTCATGTTTAGATACAGAAGCAACATGCAACAATAAAAAGTTGAGTGAAAAGAGAGGAACATGTTGAATGGGGATTTGGACAAAGAAAGCTTGAAGAACCACTTAGGTAACATAACACATTGAAGGGATTAAGACAAGATGGGAGTCTGACAAGGAATGATGTATAGATTCAAACAAAATGTAGCAAAATGTAAGAAGTATGCCTGCAAAATATTCACTCACATTGACGTGAAGATGGTACTGCAATTCATGTGCATGGATTTCAACTAAGCCCACCTTTAAAGTAAAGATAATCCACAAGATAGATGGTTGAAGATGCATCCATATAGAGCTTGTTTTTCCTTTTTTAACCCTTTAATGTCGTTGTGACGTTTGGACCCATTACCCAGGTAAAGGCTTCTCATTCATATCTGAACAATTTAGATAACCTATCCACAATGAACAAATAAACCTAGAGACAGTTTCAAATACATTTCTATCTATATTGAACGTAAAATGTTCATTCCTTCCTTTAAACGTGCAACAATAGTTGAATTTATATGTTACTAGGCATCTTCGAGCTACAACTTAGGAGAGTTTCTTGGAATCCTAACAGACCCTATTCGAAGGTTGTTGTACACAAGGGGAAACTTATCGGAATGAAGGACCACAGAAGGCACAACCAGCCTCAAACTATTGCAAATGTGGCAAAAGCTACATGTGGCAAGGAAGATTTTTGAACGATTGAAGAAAAGTAGACAGAACCAAAAAAGTTGATGCTTAGTAAACTCGTTGATCAATCACTTTTTATTTGATAGATCCACTTGCAATACTTAACTTTCTTTCCTATTATGTTAAAGTCTAAATGTGTTCTTAAACAAGAAAAGGATGATCAACATTGAAAAAGAAGAAATGGAAACATGAACTGAGGCTAGTTATCCATGTAATGAAAATTTGTTAACTAGATTGAATGGGTTGAATACATGTCCATATTTTGCATGTTAGTCAACAAGGACCTTATGATGCGAGTTCTGATGAACTAGAACTAGAACTGAATTGAACTTAGAACTTAACTAGATGTTTAACTAAATGAGAGGCTGATCTGAAGACCTACAAAGGCAACACTCTAGTTCACTGAAGGTGACACATGCATGCACCCTCTACCAAACAACAACCTATATTTCTATCTAACTTCACCCTCATTACTCCTATTCACTTTATCTAATTTGATATATGAGGTCAATAATTACTCAAAACTTTACAAATTGATAATATGCTTTCTTGATTTAAGAAAAAGGCATGGCCTCTCTTATATATGTAGACAAGATACAAATAAGAGTTGTTGAAATGAATGTTTTTACATGACTAGAAACTTCCACTGTAAGTGACATGAGGAAAAAATTGTTATGGTGCCAAGTTGTGATCAAGAGTGCTTCAGGGGGTCTCGAGTTGGAGCCTTGGTCAAATTAAATACCATGCTTGGTTTGGCCAATTATCCTTGATAGCTGAGATCCATTTATGGAAAAGTGCATCCTTATAGAAAATAATTAGATAATGAATGTTAAGAGGGATAAGTTGTAGTGGGAGGAACTAGAACTGAATTGAACTTAGAACTTAACTAGATGTTTAACTGAATGGGAGGCTGATCTGAAGACCTACAGAAGCAACACTCTAGTTCACTAAAGGTGACACATGCATGCACCCTCTACCAAACAACAACCTATATTTCTATCTAACTTCACCCTCATTACCGAAGAACAAACCTAGAAGGCATTATGCAAGTCCACTTGGTGAGACAACGGGGGTCGTGAATGAATTCCATTGGGATAACAAACAAGAGTCTAAACAAATTAATTCAAACAACAATCGCTGCCATATCTTCTCATGGTATCTTAACTGTAAAGACAAGTTATCAAAACAACAAAACAATATTTTAAGTAGTCAAAATGAACAAGAGGCATTGTTGGGAAATACATAACAAAACCAATCAATACAGTTATGGTATGTTAAGTGTAAAGACAAGTTATCAAAACAACTACCACTGATAATTTTGAAGACATACAACACAATGATTATGTATATTTGAATTTTCAAGGATACTAACATAAATGTTGATAATTTCTTGTAACAAAGCAGAAGTATTTTTACCTTGTATGAAAGCATAATTTACCAATATTCTTATCTAAATGCATGCAACAATTTTACAAGTTGTTGCATCTATGGAAAAAGGTAGTTATGTTGCTTGTACAAGGAGAAGTGGCAAGAGAGTGACAAGGGGTGCACAGCTGCAATGCACATCGTCTGATGAGGACAGGACAGGGGATGTCAGTGTCAACAATGCCCCAAGGAACATTGTTGAGGATGACCATGCGACTGAAGTTGATGCTATCACAACATCAGTGATAGAACCACCATCAACAACAGTCCAAGAGGCAAGTTCAACTAAAAAGATCAACGCTATAAGAGGATGGAAAAAAGAAGAAATGTTAGTTGCAATTGATGACATAGAGTTTAATGGATACTAAGTTCGGGCATCTGCAAAAAAACATGGTATTCCTCCCTCATCAATACATTATTGGATAAATGGATTGACTCGTACAAAACATAGAGGGCCTCTTACAGTTATGATTGAGGAGGAGGAGGTCGAGGTGGTTGAGTGGTGTAAAGATATGGCCCAATTGGGACATGGGCTAGAGTTGATACAACTCAAATCCATAGTTGCTCAAATCTGTCAAGGGAGGCCAAACCCATTCAAAGATAGGTTTCTTGGTAAATCATGGTGGTTTGGGTTTAAAAAAAGGCATCCAGATCTTGTATTGCGTATTGCTGAGGGCCTTGACAGAGACATAGCATTAAATTTGTGCCTTGCAATTATGCAGAAGTTCTATGACACACTTTCTAGTGCTTACGATAAACATTCTTATGGAGGAGACCATATATGGAACTGTGATGAAACATGTTTACAAGCAGTGAGGAATTGTGGCATGCGGGTAATTGCCAAGAGAGGGAGTTGAAATGTGCCAAAGATTTTGCCTAAGAGTAGGGAGTGGATAACTATTTTATGTTGTGTCAATGCAATTGGTACTTCAATCCTAGGATTTTATCTATTCAAAGGTAAAAATCAACTGAAAAACTATATACAGAACTGTGAACCAAGTGCATGCATCGCTGCACATCCCCATGCATGGATGACTAAAGAATTATTTTTAAGTTGGTTTTTTCACTTTGCTAAATCGGTACCAGGTGGCGTCTCGCCTAATAACAAACACCTATTGATATTAGATGGACATGGGAGCCACATGGCTGTACAAACAATCGAGGAACCAAACAATTTAGGCATCAACCTGTTGACATTGCCCGCTCATACCACTCACAGATTGCAACCCCTTGATGTTAGTGTGTTTAGCCCTTTCAAGAACTATTTCAGGTCAGAACATGCTGCATGGATGGCAAAGAATCCAGGGGTTGAGGTGAAAAGGTTCAAACTGCAGAGCTTGCAAATAAAGATTTTAAAAGGGCTCTGACACCATCAAATATCAAGGTTGGGTTTAGGAGGATAGGAATCTAGCCACTGAACTATGATGCTCTTATGCATGATACTGGTTGTAACTAGGCGTTTCATGTGGATGGTCAGGAAGAAAGGAATGCCCAGACAGGGGTTAAAGTGCAAGAAGTAGATGACCAAGATGATGTGGTTGCAGCTGGTAATATGATTTTCCTCTCTCAAGGACACTTTTATGATGAAGATGATGAAATTGTATGTGAAACACAGTATAACCATGAACAAATTCGCAGTAACATGGAAATCGTTCCACCAACTCAAGCACATGAAACTCCTGCTGTTGATATTGTTAATGACATTGTTGAACATGCAGTTGTCAATTACCAATTGACATTGCCAAGCCAAGTAACCCCACCATCATGGTTGGTAGAAGCAATGATTAATATGAATGCACATAGTGTCTCAACAACCAACGAACAAAGCATGAACATGCCCTCACAACTAGCAGAATTGAACAATGAAATTGTTCATTTTTTTGTGGACAACAGATCAATGGAAGAAGATGAAGCACATAATGAGGCATCAAATGAAGATAATGATATAGTTCAATCAGTTCCATCATATATTGAAAGGGAAGTACCAAGCAATGAAATGCAGGTGGGAGGGGTGGAGAAAGTACTTGAACGGTTCCTAAAGCTACCAGGTGAAAGAGTATCAATGAAAAAAAGCAAGGTACACCGGGTAGTCTTCATTTGGGCCGAAGCTCACAGTTACTCACCTCAAAGGACATAAAACTGTTAGTTGAGTTTAAAAGAAAGAAATTTGAAATGCAGGAATTAAAACAGAAAAAGAAGGATCTAGTCAAGGAGAAGAAGACAACGAGGATTGTTGCAGCGCAACGTCGAGTAGATGAAAGGCTTGAAAGAGATAAAGCAAGGAAAGTTAAGGACCAAACAAAAAATGGCAAGACATGAAAAGGAATCAAGAAAGACACACCAAATGCTTGAAAAGGAACAAGGGATGATCAATATGGTTGACAATGATGCAAGAATAGCTGATGAAACCAGGATTATTTCAAACTCATTGGACTCCATTGTAGATAATACACCATTATTCTGAGATCTCATAAACATTCAAGTGCCTCACTATCAAACTGAGGGTTTACCCACTTTCCTTATTCCTACCAATGGAGGCGTCAATTCTATGTATGCTCATTTCACAACTCCACTTAATGCAGGGGTTAATAGTGCAAATGTGAGGTATGGGTACTCAGTTCCTCCATGGATGGAAGCTGCAAATTGGACTCAATCATATGGCAGCAATCAACCATTTCCTAATCAACCCTTTTTAGGTAGGCAACCTACCTGGCTTAAGAAGGTAACTCAGGGAGTTTTGGCACTCAAGATTCTCAGGGCCATAAAGAATAGGGGTGTCATATGTTTTTGGTTGTAACCACATTATGATGTGGATTTTGGATGGATTGTATCTTTTTCTTGTCACAAAAACATTTTGGCTTACAACCTAGGTTGTTTTATTTCATACTGTGTGTTGCATTGTAACCAAAATCCATCTTAGAAGGAACACGTATAGTCTATTATAATGTAGACATATTACCTGAGAATGAAAATGAGATTTTCTGTTATGCATCTACACACCAAATGATTTACACAAGTGAAACAATGACATCATTACATTTCATGAGATTGTGGCAATAATTCATGATGAAACAACAAATAATGCACATAATACCTATAATTAAAACATAATACAAATGGGTAATACAACTAATGCATCCAACCAACCTCTGAGAAATCTATTGATTGATTAACTAAGTTAAAATGCAGATTACTTTACGATAAAAGAGACACATGGCTACAATAAACATTGTAGAAACATTGCTTAGTAAAAATTAGTAAGCGAGATAAAAATACTAAAATTTCACATTTGCAAGCACAAAGACAATTATAAACACATTGCAACACAAAACTTAGCATGTCTAGAGCAATAACCATCTAAGATAAAATCATGGAGAGATCTAGTAGAAACATTGCATTTGGGACCAAGGGACATGGCATATCTTGGAACAAAGAGAAGCAAGAAGCTACAAGTATTATCATAGACCTTACAAGGATTTCCTTGTATGGGAAGGAAGATAATTGAATACTTGCATCCCTTTCATTTTCTACTACACGTTTTGAACTCTCCATATGTTATCTTGTTGCACACAGCATAAAGGAGTCTATTCACTCCTTGTCTTTTCTGTGAACTGTCAAGAGTTCACTGTGAAGCTCGTTGCAGTTCATAAAACCAAAATTAGCATTAATTACATACCTTAGGCCAAAGTTCCAAATTGATCATATTTAAGCAACTAAAGAACAGATTTACTAGATATAAGTATAAGGGTGAAAAGCAGAGTAGTTCCTGATGAATAATTTCATTGGAATTGTGGAACAAATGGAAGCAAATCTCAATAATTGACACGTATATATGTACAACCATGAAAGAGAAGCAAATCAGAATAATTTGTGTATAAATTTACAATGATGAGTGAGTCAATGAATCAATCACGCTGACTGAAACCCAAATTTACATCTTATTACATTCACACTTCCAAGAATGTGATGGACACGACATATAACAACAACATGCTAAATCTCACATTCCAAGGACCAAAATCAAAGAAAATATTCAATCACAAACTACATGAGTGAGATAATAACATGAACACTGAATACAAGATATTTTAGAGCACAAAAACTAGCTGCCTTTGTGTGGAGTAAGAGCTTGGATAAACCCCAAAGTTCCAATTTGATCATATTTAAGCAACTAAAGAACAAATTTACTAGATATAATTATAAGGGTGAAAAGCAGAGTAGTTCCTGATGAATCATTGCACTGGAACTGTGGAACAAATGGAAGCAAATCTCAATAATTGATGTGTATAAATGTACAACCATGAAAGAGAAGCAAATCAGAGTAATTTGTGTATAAATTTACATTGCCAAGAATGTGATGGACACGACATATAACAACAACATGCTAAATCACAAATTGCAAGGACCAAAAACAAAGAATAAACCCCATTGTGATAGCAGGCCACCTCTGAAGGGTTCTTAATGGCATCTGCTCACACCTAAGGTCAATTTTAGCATACAAACTGACAATCTCAACATAAAAACTGCAAATGAAAAATATTACAGGTGCATTTTATGTGCTTGTTACAATAAATTAAATTATTAGTTTCTTGCAGCTGTCTTTAGCAACTAAATCGTGTTTCTGGTGATCTTCTATGGTTGTGAATTGTGGGCTAACAGTATATCCGACACGCAGTGGAAACAAATTGAGAAAATTTAGAAGTGTTTGATTACAAATAAATTCAAAATTAATAGTGCAGTTCTTTATGCTATCTTAAGTGAAACAAGGGCTGCTCCTATTGAAACAGTTGTTATGGTGCGAGTTATATGGTATTTAAAAAAATGAGCATATGGAGTAGTAGATGGCCTAAAGTTGTCTTTAATAACATATTGTGCAAAAGAAAAAAGGACTTGGGAGCGATAAAATAAAAAATGGTTTAGCAAATGGGGTATTTGCTTGAACATGTGTCCCACAAACAATAATGTTAGGGATAAGTTCCACAAATGTACTTGGGATAAGGAGCTAGGGAGAAATAAAAAACACTATATTGAAGAGTTTAATCCCACTGATAATCATCAACAAAAAGTGTACATAGGGGCCAATATTTCTTGGAGAGCCAAAATTTTTATTGCTTAGTAAAAGACTAATTTTGTTGTGAAATAAGGCACTGGAAAAGGCCAAAAGATGTGTGGGAAGAAAAAGTGTATTTTTCGCTCTTCTGGAAAAGTGGAAACGAAAAAGCATTTCATTTTAGAATGCGAGGCCTTCAAAGACGACAGGGAAAGTTATGTAGATATTTTGGCAACTAACGCTTGGGATAATTTATTCAGCGAGGGGTGTGTTGAGAAGCTACGAGCGTTTATTGTGAGGCTTCACAGGAAAAGGGCTGAATACAAGAATCAGATTGTGAAACAATTTGTCCCATATGCTATCTTCAACCTTGTGGATGTTAAAATAATTTATTTCTTCTATCATTTGAAAGTTAATTCTATGTTTGATTGCTTCACCCTAAATAAAAAATGGGATGACATAAGCCAACATTCTGCACTCGAGGTCTGGTTTTATGTGCTAGTTTTTTTATTCTCCGTCTTGACTACAAATTGCATTAATCAATGCAGGGAATAATGCATAACCTTTGACATGTGATAATTAGGGCCTACTATTATACAACAATACTCATGGATGCATTTAACTTGAGGGTTACCTCAATTAGTCGAGTCCATGTTGTTAAAGCATTGTTAAAATTGGTAACTAGGGCCAAATTCCACTTTGGACAGCTCATTTGATGGATATGATGATTTCATTGAATTCCTCTTTTTGAGAGGACAAAAATTGACTTGAAGATCATCAAATTTGGACAAGCAGAAATATGTTTTTGAATTTATGCCCACACATGTGCAAATTGTCAAGGTCGACCACATCATCATGTAGGCTCATGAAGCCCAATGGATGTGTCTCTTGAGCTCCAATGACTTGTATAAATACAAGAGACCTCAAACCTCATTTGGCATCCCCTCATCACACAATCTTATCTCTCCTTCTCTGATTGGTTCATGCAACTTATTAGACAACTATTTTCTCTCACATGTGGCAAGAAGAAGGACGAATTTAAGGTCGGATTACGGTTGAATTTCAGGAACAGTTGAATATTTGAACAACATTGACTAGGGCCATATTTACCTCCTTTTACTGCGGTTTTGATGTCAATTTTGGTTTTGGAGAGCTACTTCTGCTGGCGCAAAATTTGACCAAGTTTGGCCGCTGATTTAGTGAATGTTTTGGGCTGACTTTGACCACTTTAGAAGGTCGACTTATAGAAATGTGCTAAGCGAAAATCATGGTTCATACAACTTATTGGGCAACTATTTTCTATCACACGTGTGGCAAGAAGAAGGGCGAATTTCAAGTTAGATTAGGGCTCCAAAAAGGGTTGTTTATTGTTGTGTTGACCATCGTTGACATTCTGATTAGGGCAGATTTTGTTTGTTGTTGACTGCAGATTTGACAGGGTTGTTTTGACTTTGATTTGGCAAGTCAATTTTGACTTTTCTACTCTCTCTTTCTGGAGAACATTTGATAAAATAATAAGAAGAATTGATCAAAGGGTTTTTCCCATCTTGGGGTTTTTCCCTGGCATCCGACAAATCTGGTGTCCTCTTGTCTTAGCTTGTCTTATGCATTTATGTTTGATGTTCTTTCATCAGTTACTGTCATATGATAATGGTTAATGTGATTGCTAATAGATTTATGGGATTAATAATGGGCTAATGAATTAATGAAGAGCAAAGAAAATGTTAACACAAAAATTAACATGGTATCAGAGCTTAGGTGAAGACAAGCCCAAGCAAGAAAGAATGCAATCACTAGTTTGTTGCCAAGTCTCCATGGCTTCCTTCCTCTTCAAAATTCCAGGCTCTATCACATCAAATACAAAGGCATATCCAGGACCGAGCTCCTTGTGGCATTAAATCAAATTCGGGGCATCGAATGAATTGTATTTGCAGCCTTAAGTGCATGTCTACAAATCAGGATGTTTTCGTCCTGCTTTAGGGTTGAAACTTTTGTTATGGAAATACACCTGGTTTGAATTTGTTTTGGGATATGGTGTCTCGCTCGAAATTTCTTCTTTGTTGCAGTTTCATGTGAATACATATTTGAAATTGTTGGGTTGTGTTATATTCTTTCCACATAGTTAACAGGGGGTTTGAGGGGTACCCGTAACCCCACTTTATGGGGTCCGGGGCAGCGCCCCATAAAATTTTGGTTTTGGACCCTATGTTAGTTGGGCAGACCCACCTATGGTTTTGTGCATGATTTTCGCACATGTTTTTT
>APFE030441024.1:0-30461 GCA_000404065.3 Pinus taeda | reverse complement strand
AAGGTAGTGAAAAAGAAACAAATAGATGTAGAGAATAGAGGTCTATTGTGCTGTTATAATTTCCATCAAAATTTTTCTATTAGGTGGGTTTGGGAGTCTATGGTTGTTTGATTGCACTTGAAATAAAGCAAGTGAATGTAAAACGCGTCATGATTCAGAAAGACAGTTTAAACTGAGCTTTCAATACATTGTTTTTGATGCAGTGCATAAAGTCAAGTTCATGCCAGATATGCCATCCAGATGCAGTTTTCAGTCTTGTAGGTAATCCTTTCTAAATATGGAGTCCCTATGCTCCCTATATTCAAATTTACAGTCCACAATTTTGGCTGGATGGGAAGCAGTGAGAAAAATTCTTTTCTCATCTGCTATGCATTTTGACAATAATGCGCTTGCAATTATTGAGTGTAGTGGTCAGGGAGCCTAGCAAGCCCTCATTGCCTATGAGGCCTGTGTGCGTCTTTGTCTCCGGGCATGGGCCAGTGGTCGCATGGAAGCTACTGAATTCCTTATAATGAGTGCATTGTTTTGCGTAATGCCTTTGGGTAGGTTATTAACAAAATTGTCTTTGTTGATTTCTTTTAATTGTCATGTAGTTTGGAAAATGCAAATTCTTTCACAATGAAGGTAACACTCTGCATATTATTAAGTAATTGTGTAAATTGAAATGTCTGCAACTTGTATAGACTACAGAAAATACTGTTGGAACCAGAGGAAGAACTGTTGAGAAATGATTATGTAGATGCTGCCCTAGAAGGAACTGCTCGTAAGCCAAAGAAAACTATTGGAAAAATTAAGGTTCAAGGTATAGTAGCAAATGTGTTGTTGGCTCCATTTCATAGGTACATTTTAATAATAGCCCTGGTGACATTGATAAGGACACCTCTATCCTCGTCTAGCTAATGATAGATCAGCTGCTCAAAAAACACATTTATATATGCAAAATGAGCAAAACAACTCAGATTGCACACGAGATGAAGTTATCAATGTCAAGCATACAGGTCACAACATCCCAAAAAAATTAGAATACCCCTTTATGCACAAATAATATACTACAAAGAGCTATTACTTTTCTGAAAGATTATTCAAATCAATAGGTTTAGTATGAAAGATGTACTTCAAGCTCCAGGGAAGGAAATGGTGCAAACTGCATGGTGTTTGAAGATCTACATGAACTTGAGTTTATGCAGGATTTTGAAGGCATGATTTAGGATTGTCTAGGAGCCAGAAATCATAGTAAAGTCGTGGCAGCCATGGATGCCCTCATGATAAGATCTACTTTATTCTCAGTTTGAAATGTCTGGGCTATGTTTATAGCAATGAAGAGGTGATTGACTACATTTCAAGCATGATGCCACTACTTGCATCCTCAATATTTATTGATGATATTTAGGGTGTTCTTGGGGCATACAATGTGATTGGTATTTGTATTCTACTTGATGTAAACATCATATTTATGAAACAACAATTTCCCAAGAATGCCTAGGAAACAAATCTTGATAATGGTTCTATTTTCCGAGGGATTCGAGGAAGTTTTCAATGTGCTCCAATGCAAGAAAAATCAGTTTTACATGGAGAATTTATTTCAAAACTTGCCTATTGAAGGAAAACACCAGGTGGTTATGCTCTTGCTTATATTTTTATCAGATTGGTCACATTTTCTCCAGATTTCATAATGTTTTAGATTTCAAGAGAATAATTATTTCAGTCCAAAAATTGTTTGAAGAAAGTATTTTTTCAGCTGGTCATGATATTAGTGGTGGGGTATAGTTGTATTCGTGTTGGAGTTGGCTTTTCCAGGAAGCTGTGGGATGAAGGTTAACCTAAAATCCAAATGCACTAGTATATTCGAAGTATTGTTTGCAAAAGAATTTGGCTTTGTTCTCGAAGTTAACAGTGGCAATATTAATATCATTGCCAAGAAATTCAATGTTGCAGTTGTAAGATATCTGGAAATATCATGAAGATGTATACTTGATGAGAGTTAGATATAGTATTGAGGCCTGGTGTTATCAAGTATTATTTAGTCCCTCAATAAATTGGAAAGAAACACGATAAAGCATGGAAAGGAACTCCCGAGGATTTAAAACAAAAGCAAGATGCTATTTAAGATGTTGCAAAAAGGTGATCTTGTTGTATAGCAAAAACCCATAAAACACATCAATTGTGTAAAAGGAAGAGAACCCTCATTCAAATCGATTTGCTCTAGCAGAAAAGAAGAAATAGCATTTAGTAAATTATTTCTTAGTAGAGTTGTTGTGTGAGATGAACTTGTAGATACAAGTGGCAGTGTTGACCCTGCTTAAAAGGAGGTTAACAGATTTTAATGAACAACTTTAACAACATCATATTTAAAGGCAGAATATCAACACTCAAAGGATCATTTCCAGATTTGAAGGCATAAGACTTTGTTACCAAACACTAATAAGGATAACTTGAAACTACAACCTGAAAACTAATTAAAGAGATATTAATCTTATCCATACATTCCAGATCCTTTTGGCCCCCTCTGTTTTCTTGCTTTCTCTTCATACTTGGGTAGATTCCTACCACTGATCTTCTGTCGTCAGAAGGCATGTTAGAGAGACAAATCAACATTATATTTGGAGAAAAGGAGAGATTGGTTGAAGAAATGGGACTTATTGGATTGGGCAGGCTCTTCAAAAGCAATCTTTCCCTCTTAATTTTTGACCCAGGTGACTGGAGAGGAGCAGATTTTGCATGGAGCACAGGAAGAGAAACAAAGAAGCATGCCAAAGTAGTGATTGTGTTGAAAGGACTACACATAGTGAAAAAACTCACATGAGATCATGTTGTTTGCGTTGGATATGTGTTACCCTGAAGAACATTGGGGACGAAGCTTTGGCAATGTCAATGAGCTGACATCAGGATGAGCTTGAGACACACACATGCAGACAGAATGTTGAATTCAAAATCAATCCACATATTGTGCTCCAAACATCGTTCAATTACCCTCAAAATAGTGCAGGTTAACCACACAGAAATAACCTTAAATTTGTGTGAATAAGAAACTTCCTCAAGGCCGAAATGTAGGTGATACGTATCTGCAAAAGAAAAAAGACTGGATTCCTTTTAGGTAGGTGTCTTTCCAGGTAGAAAAAAGACTCGATTCCTTTGTTGAACTGACTTGGCCATCACCACCTACTTATCCAGAATATGAACCACTCGATCATTGGTTATTTAGAATAAATGCATGAAGCAGACCCTGAGCTGAATGGGTTTTCTCTGGAGTACCAGATATTCAATCACTTCATATGATCGTGGTCTCACTTCAAGTAAGTTAACTTTTGCACCTGATATTTGTAGAAGGTAAATAAGATCTTGTTGATGAATATACTCATGAGAAAAGCTCTGAGACGATGCAGATACAATAAAGGATTGACCAAATCAAATCAGAAACCAAAAATATGGTTTGAACAAATGGACAGCCAAGTGGCTTGTGCACATATTTAGAACTCACAATGTCTGCCACCATTGAACATTCTCTCTTGTCAATAATCCTAATAGGGAAATTTGAACAACACCCTTCCCTGAATTTGCAATAAGAGGTGCAGTGGATGTGACAAAAGGTTGCTGTGGAAGGTGTTGTTTGTATATGGGAAATTTCTTGGTCATTGTGTATAATCCTAATGTTGATAGATATGTCTACTGAGTGGTTCCAGTTAATGGGTTATTGATTTGAGCGTTCAATATATTTTTATTCTTTATCAAAGTATTCTTTTGTTGTATTTGTATTCTTCAATTTATGCCTTACAACATTTCCTTTGCAACCTCTGGTGCAAATGCTAGTTTAACTTTACAACGACTTACGATTTAATAAAGAATACCCATATTTTCCTTTTTCCTTAACCAAAAAAACGTACAAAAAGATAAATTGATTTTTTTTACATCTCACTCTTAACCATAAAAACCCACACGGTATGGACAAACGAAACATGTGGGTCTTATTTTCTCAGGTGTACTTTTCTTGGCAGTTTCCAATCGATGCCTCATTCTTCTGTGGCAATCTGTGTTTTCTATATTGCCTCTCGGCCATCGTGCGGTCCAAAATTTTAAGGTATATTCGTCATTCTTTTAAGAATTTCCATCATTTCTCTCGTTTCGTCATAATTTTATTAATCTCTAGATTTTTGTATGTAGTTCCCTTGAAATTTGCAATTACTATGATGTGGAGGTTCTACATGCATGTGAGGGTTTCTGGTTCTACACCGTAGAAATTTTTCTATCCTCTTTTAGCGACTGTAAAAAAAAGGACAAAACATTACTATTGTACGAGTTATTGAGAATAAATAGTATAAAACCCTCATTGTGAAATAGTATGCAACAAATATGTAATCCCTTCATGAGGGTAAATAAACATAATCATAACAAAAGAAACTCCGAAGGAAATGCATTCGAAAAGAAACATAGATGAGAACTTAGGGTGTGAACTGAACTATAGAGAAAAACAAGATACATTACATTGCAAATGTAATTTCTGTATGAAGGATTTTTTCAAGGAAATTGTAACATTGTATTCACAAAAAACATAATAAAGAAATATTAGTTCTCAGTAGGGATATAAGTCTCGACTATGAGTGTCGCTTTGGGCTATGTTCCTATAAAAAGAAATTACATTTCTGGAAGAGACAAACTGAGACCAATACGGGACTTCGCCTCCTGTGTATCTTATATTACAGAAGAGCATAACATATATGAATACGGATCATATATTTGAGGGTTATTTTCCCAATTCTAGCAAATAAAGGCTGACTCTTTGATATTTTTGTTACAAGGAAACTAAAGTTGAATAACCCAAATGTTCCTTCCTATATTTTGCAAAATTTGTTAATTAGAAAAATTCTTCATGAGTTGCAGAGAAAGACGACCGCAGAGAGAAAATATAGAACCTAGAGAAACGAAGTCGAAGTTAGGGGAACAATAAGGTGTTGCAATAAAAAATTCCACCCCAACAACGTTTGAAGATTTCAGGCACATGGGTAAGAGCTTGTAGGAGCGGCCAACCAGCGAGAGGGAGCACCGTCATGGCGACCAACCAGTTTTTTTCGCTCCATCTCCCATCAAATGGGCTTCTTTGGAAATAAGCTCTTTGTTTCCTACAGGGTGGCCATTGGCATGAGACACCACCTGTGTTTTTCCTGGAGGTTGTTTTCGCATGAGCTTTCCATTTTTCAATTCCTGGAGCCATTTTAGACTCGATTCTGGTGGTAGCCTACATTATTTCAACTTTTGATTTCCATCCTTTTCGGTTTCTGATATCCTTTTTTCTCTACGCGACCTTGCGCGGGGGTTCTGGTCCTTATCGCCCTTCTGCTAAGTTTTTCTTCCCTCATTAGCATACTCTTGTCCGAATTATAGGGTGGTTCTCCTAAGCCTATCCTTTATCTAATCTCAGTTTAACAAAGCTTTTGCGAAGCTGGCAGTCTAGCTTCGAGCGAGTGGTATCGTTTTGGCTATGGTGGTGTTCGTCTCTTCGCGGTTGCGCTATAATGAAGGTTAGTAACATTGTCCTTCCACTATGTAAATTTAGAAGTTTCTGCTGGGCTATTTCTTTTTTCCAATTATGGAGTGGGATGGATATACAAAGAGGCATGATATTTACAGTGCGTGTTTTCTTTCTGGCATGACTAGTTTTTCATCCGTTATTTAGATTATGAATATATACCATCCTGGAGTTTCAGTTTTAGGCTATCAACTTTTTTAATAAGAGGACCGCTATAGTGTCTCTATTCCCTCGACTTCATATCTAGGAGTTATAGATTTAGTAAGGTCGTGGGTATCTTTTCTCAACCTAAAGAATTTCTTTGTCATATCCAAGCCCTGTGCAGATATTCGTTTCAGGATAGGCTCTTGGTGGTGTGTGTATGAGTTTTGTTGTTGCTGCATAGTATACCCAATCGTTTCATCCTGAAACATCTCCATAAACCATTTTAACTTTGTTGTCTTCAGACACCAAGAAAGGAGAGGGAACAAGGTTTCTCTATTGTATAATCCATCTCCTTGACCATACATTTTTTGGCCTGCAGCTTGGAAGTTTTGGAATTTTCTTGTTTGAATCTAAGTGTCCATTCTGGAACGTTTCCATCTCCTCGTTTTTCCGGGAGGTTTTTTCTGATCCACAGAATCATAATCCACTTTCTCGGTTCTCGTCTTTCCTCTCGTTGGGTTTTGGTTCATGCAGAGCTTTGAATTCAAAAGATTACGGAGTACAGAGAATGGTACTGGTAGACATGACTTTGGAGATTGTGGGAAATTAGAAACAACGTTTAATTTATTGCTACCCAATGCTGACTTAGAAGACATCATTTCCTCATAAATCCTGACTTATAGTAGGCTACTTTGGTATCTAATCCATGTTTTGTAAAGGAGGTTGTTTTAAATTCCCGGATCTACTTGTTGTCAGTACCTTCGCCAGGCAAAATCTACCTGTCCCCTCTTACTCATATTTGCTCTGGGTATTACATTCATTAGTGGTCAGACCAATTTATTGCAGGTTTTACTTCCAGATCCGCAAAATCCCGAGACTTCTTCCTATCAGTACTTTCGTCAGCAAAATTTCACTTTTTCTTGTCCGATTCAGATTTTGCTCTGGGTATTATATTCAGTTGTGGTCAGGTCAATTTATAGCATGAAATACTGCCTGGTCCGGAAAATCCCTTTTTAAGGATTGCACAGTACACAGGGGGTGAGTTTTTTATGGACTGGGGGTCAGACGCATCAGCCACGGAGGCCATGGTCCAAGCAGGTCTGTACGCTGAGTCTTGTAAGGGCGTCGCCACATTGACAAACAACTAGCAGTCCATGTTGGCTGACGTGACTGTCTTTCCCTCGATGCAAACTGATGACCTGGCTGAAAAGTGTTGTCATAATCCACTATCATCCCGGGAAGGTATCCGAAGTGATCTCTTCCAGAGAGAATACGTAGAACATGAGCCCTCATTTGGTTTCAAGAATAATAAAAAACCTGTAAAAACCATACCGCCACCAGCGGCGATCAAGATAGATAGCATTTATCTTATTGATCGTATTGAAAGCTTGCAGGAGTTCGCATTGGTTGGCCGGTGGCATTTCCCTGAGATGGACGATGCCAAGATGAGAAAATGGTTAGAGTTGCAGTGGAAACCTTTGATTGGCTACCTCCCCATTATAGCTAAACTGGTGAAGGAGTGGTACTGTTTTCATTTTCTGAGTGCCAACGACCTGGAAGTTGTTCAAGCTCGTCCATGGGTGCATGGAAGGAGCTTCCTAGCGCTTCACAAATGGTACATTGGCTATAATCCATTGAAGAATACTCCCATAAATAATTTAATTTGGGTAAAACTCACGGGCCTTCCCCTGGAGTTGTGGTCAAAGGAAACTTTATCTGAGATAGGGAATGCCTTAGGAAGATGTGTTTATGTGGATCCTAGATGTATGGGGGAGAAAGATAAACATGTTGCATGGGTTCTCATCGAGAAAGCCTATAGAGGAGGATTCCCAGACCACATTGAGATATCACGCAAGGATTTAAAGATTAATCAAAGATTGGACTTTTGGGGAGTCCCCTTCAAGTGCTCAGTATGCCACAAGACAGGACATCTTCACAAAAACTGTCCTCGTCGCCCTATGTTAAAAAAACGAACGTATCATGGTAAATATCCAACAACAAAAAATATACAGGGGACAAGACCTTCTTATTCAAATTTTGGTAAAGGTAACCTCTCCTATTAGCTCATCTCCTTTAGAGTCTGGTAAATTGCAGGGGGTTCTTAATCCTATAGATGACTGTCAAAATTTCTCCTCCCCCGATAAATAATCTACTCCTTAGCACCATATCTCCCAACTTCATATACTCAAAATCAAAGCATCTTGCCAGAAAGTTTGAACAGACCCCTTGGCTCATCTGAAAACAGAAGCCCCACCCTTTTTTGCACCCCCCCTCCGGAACCTATTGCTGGCAAAGATTTTCCCGTCCCTCTTCCGATTCCCAAATCTATCAATTCCTTCAAAGCGGACTCTCATATCACATTAATCTCATCTTCCTCTCCTTCATCAAAAAAGGAGACTTCCTTAATCTCTGAAAGGTAAGGAACCTATGGTTTCAACAAACCCTCTAAATTCTCCCATTTCATCCCCGTCAAATTCGATTGGTAGTGACCTGGACTACCTCCTTAGCAAGAAATCGCTTGAGCTCAGGCCCTAGCCATTCATAAACCAGGAAAGCCTTCCTCCCCGCAAATAAGTCTAAATTCTGCAAAAAATATTACAGTGAGAAGGAAAAATAATAGGGGTAGCAAGCATTTTAGAGGAAGGGCGGATGGTGTTGGCAGAGGAGTTCGAAATCTCTCTTTAGTAGATGTGCCTATCATTGATATGACGGAAGAAGGGCCTCTTAGAGCAAGTGTGGCCGCGAAGCCTTCTAAATTACTTTTATCTTATCCATGAATATAAGGGGGTTGGGGGCTGGTCGAAAATTTTTAGTCCTTAAGAATCCTTTTTTTGTGAATCAACCCAAAATCATTCTGATCCAAGAAACCATGCGCAACACTCCTGTATCTATTTCTTACTTTAGAAAAATGTTGCCTACTTGGCATATGGTCACACTGGAGGCAAATGGTCTTTCTGGAGGCCTAGCAGTGTTATGGGACCCTGACTGGATCAGAGCAAAAGTGTACAAATGCTTTTTCAGTATTCTCATATCGGCGTCTATTAGAGGGAAAGTTTGGCCCATAGACATTTTAAACATGTATGCTCCTTACAAAAACAGGATAACTTACTAGGAGAAAATTGTTGCATCAAAAATTGTTGATATTGAGTATTTGATGATTGCAGGAGATCTAAATGCCACGCTAAGCTCTGATGAAATTTGGGGAAACAGCCGGAAAAAAGATCCTCTTACTGACCGCATTAGATATGAGCTGTTGCACAAGAAATTTGGTGGACATAAATCCACCTAAGATGATGCCAACATGGGATAACGGAAGATCTGAAGGAGCATATATAGCAAAAAGACTGGATAATTTCATTCTACATGAAAGTATAATTGATAGATTAGGCATGCTCTTTACCTCAATTGGAAATGATTTTACCTCAATTAGACAATGGAAGGAATTATCATCAAAAGGAAATATGCCTCCCTTCTTAAGTTTCAGAGATAAGCTGGAGACCATTAAAAATTTTGTAAAAGATTGGCAGTGTAAGAAAAGACAACAAAACAGATCTACCCTTCAGGAAATACATAAGGAATTGGATATCATCTCGGGAAACTTAGCTGCTCATGGTGTTCCTTTCAACATGATATGTCGTATAAAGGAATTGCAAAGGAGTAAATGCAAAATCCTAGAACAGGAAGAGGCATCATGGAGATTAAAGAGCAGGGCAATTTGGCTAAAGGAAGGAGACAGGAACTCAAAAAAATTTCACAGATTTGCTAGCTCAAGAAGAGAAAAGAATTTTATATGGAAAATAAAGGATGAAAAGGGAGACTTTTTATACTCTCAACAAGACATCTCAAGAGAAGCCGTGTGATATTTTGGAAGCAAATACAGTAGATCTAATGTTTGCAGGATACATGACATTTTGTGGGGAATAGAGCTTTTCCCTCAAATGTTTGACAGGGAATAAAATGATCATCTCTTTCAGCCAATAACTAAGGAAGAACTCTTAGAAACTATGAAATCCTTTAAAAAGGATAAATGCCCTGGTCCAGATTGTTGGACGATCGAATTTTTCATCCATTTTTATGATCTCATCAAACAAGATCTTCTAAGGATGGTTGAGGGCTCAAGAATATCAAGCAGTATTCACCAGATTACCTCGTCCACTCATATCGCCCTCATCCCCAAGAAAAGGGAAGCGGAATCCTTTCAAGACTACAGACCGATATATCTATGTAACATTTCATACAAAATCATTTCCAAAATTATCGCTGAAAGGATAAAAGGAACTCTGTCTAAGTATTTAACAAAGGATCAGCATGTTTTTTTGAAAGGAAGAAACATTTTGGACGTTGTTGCAAACACTCAGGAGGTTTTATTTTCCATGCACACAAAAAAAATTGAAGCTGCCATTGTCAAAATTGATCTCCGAAAGGCTTATGATTGCCTTGATTGGGGTTTCATCATATGTCTTCTTACAAAGGTTGGACTGAGAGCAAACATGATAAATTGGGTAATGGCCTGTGTGGAGAAGGTGAACTATGCTGTTATAATAAATGGGATTCCATCTCCTTTTTTTCTTGCTGCCAAGGGTCTCCGCCAAGGATGCCCGCTATCTCCCTTATTGTTTATCTTGGAAATGAACTCCCTAAGCTTGCACATCAATAAGGCAGTTAGTGAAAACAGGTGTCAACCACTGAGGATCTGCAGGAACAATTATATATCGCATAATCTTTTTGTTGATGAGATACTTATTTTCGTAATGTTGTGTAGGCTCACATGGTTATGCCTATATGATATCCTCAATAATTTCCAAAAGGCCACAGGCTTGCAAATAAATGAGTCCAAATCTGCTCTCTTACATAATGATGCAAATTTGGAATTAATAGAATGGATATCCTCCCTCTTTGGGATTGAGGCGCAGTCCATCAATCAGGGAATGAAATATTTAGGTTTCCAATTAAAAGCAAATGGATACTCTAAAATGGTCTGGCTATGGATAATAGAAAGATGCTACAAAAAGATTTCGTTATGGGAATACAAATGCCTTTCATTAGCAGGAAGAGTCATTCTATCTCAATCAGTCCTAACTCAACTCGCGGTATATTGGGTGCATCTTTTTTTTCTCCCAGCAAGAATTATTCAAAAAATGAACAAGATAACATCTAATTTTATTTGGGGTGGTCAGGCCGAGAAAAGAAAATATCATTTGTCTAAGTTATCAGCCATCTCACTGCTGAAAAATCTTGGGGGATGGGGTCTGTTGGATCTACAGAGTTTTGGAAAGGCCCTTCTTTGCAAATCCCTATGGAGAGGGATTTTCGGGGAGGATCCATTGAGAAATACCATAAAAAAGAAGTATATGGGCAGTAAGGATATCTCATACTGGTTCAGATTGGGAAGGATCAGATCCAGTTATGGTTCAGTAATATGGCTAAGTTTTCGTAAGATAGAAGGGCTTTTCTTAAAAAATCTGACTTGGAGCTTCCAAAATGGCAGCAAGATTATCTTAGGATTTGATACTTTCTTGAGTAGACAGGAGGAAATCATTTTGTCGGAGGTGCTCCTTACCTTTTTCCATAAAAAAGGTTATTTTACTTGGGACAAACTTATTGCAAGATGGCAAGGACCCTTCCCCATTTGGAAAGAAGAGGACAACATGGGGATGTCTGAAATTGTAGCAAGACCGTGGAAGAATTTAAAAGTTTCTCTGAGAAGCTGTGGTATATATCGCTCCTTAGATACTGATGTCCTAACTTGGAAAGACATAAAAGGGATATCCTAGGTACGAGTAAAGGATATTTACCTGAATCTGATATCCTCAGGAAATGCCATCCCCAGCTCTATTTTTCCATCATCTTTCTGGAAATCAGGCTGCCTTTCCAAATCTATTTTTTTCTCGTGGCTAGTATTCCATAATAGAAACCTATTTTGGGATAATTTTAAAAAGAGGGGCTGGCACGGCCCAGGTATCTGATCAATTTGCAACTCTGAGGAAGAAACAAACTGTCACATGTTCCTCCTTTGTCAGAAAACGCAACAGATTTGGCAAGCTCTGGAACTTTTTTATGGATTCCCTCATGTTACTCACACATCTATACAAGAGTCTTTTGTCTGGTGGAGCAGGCAAAAGGAGTCCTGGAGGCCGATTTTCATCATTGCTTTATGGTGCATATGGAGATGGAGAAATAAAAAAAAAAATTAAGGAATGTAAGGAGCCTTTTATGGGAATCTTCCAAAGCATATCTTCTCTTTTCGACTCCTTACCTGAAAAGCCTCCTAAGAAAAAAAATCATATCCAATCGTGGATGATTTGCATAATAACAAGTTCTCGAGAGCGTTCTTCGATGGAGCGACACAAAATTTCTCATGTGGTTGTGGTATCCACATCATCTTGGATGAAAATACTCATTATCTTATTTCATGGAATGGAGGTAAAGGATCTTACTGCAAAGCGGAGGCGATGGCTCTCGCGGGGCTTCTCTCTTTCTGTATCTTCTTTAATATCCAATCCGTCTCAATTTTTGGGGATTCCAAAGTAATGGTTGATTTTGTCTTGGGGAAAATCTAGCCTAGCAATCCTCACCTCGTAGGTTGGATGAACAGGATTGTTTTTCTATGGGAAAGGATGGAAGGAAGTTCCATACAACACATTTACAGGTCGCTGAACAAGAAGGCCGACAGTTTATCAAAGGAAGTTTTGTTAACGGCTCCAGGTATTTGGCATATGAAGGTAATTTCAGACAAGCAAGTGTTCTCTATTACAGATTTCTCTTTACCTGATGCATAATATCATCTTGAGGGCGTCAGGTATGTTTTTGCTTTTTTTGTCCTTGTTGTCCTCATTATGATTTTGTCAAATCACATTTTTGGAAAATCTATACAACATTGCTTCCTCCACGGAGGATCTTTAGTACTCCAAATGTTTTGTATGTACAAATTATCGTCTCTGCCTATTACAGAGAAATGGCTGCCTTTCTAGATGATATTCAAATTTATGTTTTTTTCTGGGGATTATGTACTTCTATCACCTTCTCAGTTTCATTCTGTAACAGACTATCCATTAGTCTGTTTTAGCACATACTGCAATTTCCATCTGACAGATGTATTTCTGATCATTATATTCCTTATATAATATAATTATGCTTTTTCGTTCCTGAAAAAAAATAAATCAAGAATCAGAGGTTAAATAAAAGATAAAGGAAAAAAAAACCCTCAATTTAAAATCTTCAAAAATAGAATTGATAGTGTTGTGCAAGGAAAAATGGGTTTTCTACAAGTGGACTCCCTCCACAAGAGGACCCTGCCACACCATTAAGAAAAAATCCGTTAGACAAAGAAAACCTAGTGGGTAAGATTTGTGTAAAATAACCTTGCAAAAACTAAGTGTGCAATTTGAAGAAGAGGGTTACCTTTAAGTTGATGGATTGACAAGCCAGAACCAAGTTTCGACACCAACAACATGAGGTGAGAAGTCGCATTGTAAAACCATGCAAGTCTCAAATAAAACAAAGAATGGGTATGAAAGATAGCAGTCTAGGAATCCTCATTCTTACCCGGCCATAAGATAGATACTTCCACCTTGCTAGTCGAAAAATCCTCAATAGGTTGAATCCTTTTCCACTCTATATTCCTGGTAGGTCAGTGGTTGAGGAAAATAAATTTTCCAACTAAATAACCATAGTTGTAAGCTAGGGTTACCAACATCAAAGAAAAAAAACCCTAAGAAAAAAGACACTTCTGACTCCACATTTGGAGAAAACCAAATGAGGGAAGGTCACAATGGCATGAGACTGGGTATTTACACCAAAACTACCCTAGTGATCTTCATCTGTGGATCTCCTCGCAAAAATAAAAGCGTTTAGATCATGTGACACATAGCCTTCGGAAAAATAGAGGACTAATATTGATCCAAATTGGATCATTATATTTTTTGTCATCCATATCGATGTATTTGGAGTGGAAAAAGTGAAGGAATCAACTTATGGGACTGTTTTTACTAGTGGAACCCAATTTGGTAAAACAAGGTCTAAAACCTTCTGGTAGCCTTTTGAAGCATCAAATGACATTTTTTTGGGGATAAAACTTTGTCTCTATAACATTTCACTTTTTCATGCTATAATACTCACATAAACTTTTCCAACAACATAAGAATCACATCAATTAGAGCTCGTATGCGAAAGTTATGTCACTCAGAAGTTGACCTTATTGTTTTCACCACCATGGTTCGAGATGATGCCGCATCAGCCCCCATTATTCGTGGAAAAGGGGCTAGCCATGTGTTTTTTTATGTAAAAGACTCTAGAAGAGTCTATATTATAACTCTAGTTAAGAGTTGATGAAGTCAAATTGAACCACTAGTAGGCTATCAAGCTGTGTTATAATTAGGGCACTCGAAGGAAGAGACATTCCATTCTTTCGAGATAATTTTGTTCCATAGCTGAGAAAAGATAGCTAAGAGAGGATTTGTGCACTGTAGCAGCTCACAAGCCACATGTCTTAATTCTTTATACCTGCAGCCATATTTCTTAATAGAGAAAGAGGGCTAAGCGATCTCACCTTCCATCTGAGTTTTCTCTCGAAAGGCTTTCCCAGAACATATCTTGTGTCTTATGTGTGTGTCTGAGCTTATTTTTTCATTCTCTATTTTTCTCTGCATAATTTCCATCTGCATGCATGCACTAATTACAATTAAATCTACAGAACTTAAAATTTAATAAAACTGTAACAATGTAGAAATTTAAAATTTTAATATAATATTATCAAATCTGTTGTAGCGAATTGTCTAATAAAATATCCACAATAATCTACGAATCAAATATTTAACATTAAAATAAATAAACATTTATATTACACATTAATTATTCTATAAAGTTTTTAAAAACAATAGCAACACACACCATAACAAACAAGTAAGACATATTTCATAAAGTAAATCGCAATCAAAAGAAAATCAAAGAAGCCATGAAATATATATATATATTATTATATATAATATATATATATATATATATTATATATACATCAAAACCATATTAATTGGGCTAGAAACTTTACAATGACCAGGACCCGTGACCATGTAATAGATGTATTCATAATCGAAGGTCTGTGAGAATTAATAAGAAAATTAAGTGCCAACATAGAACATAAATAGGGGTGCGAAAGTATGTATATTTGAATAAGGATTTCTCACATGGAGATTTATATTAAGGAAGGATTATATGTGAAGAAATAAAATAAATAAATAAATATAATAATAAATTACCATGACGTGTGACGCTAGAATGTATTATGTATTATGACCTTGTCACCGAACGAAGAAGGCCTCGCTTTTCTCCGGGGGTCTCGGTTTCCCTCCATCTTCTCCCGATCTCCATGTTGCTGGTCCATCCAAGGGCGATGTCCCCCCGCATGTATCTTCTCATCGGCCCTTCTTATCACCTCCTTTATGTCCTTCTCCTGAGCCTTTATCGGACTTCCCCGTCCCCTCTCCTCCCGACATGAATAAACGGGATTTCACTGTCGTTTCCCACACCATTTTGATCGACTCATCTTCATCATCCCCTGCCCGTCCATCACCTTATTCCCCACATGTTTCGAAGAAGGGTAAGGAGCCGTAGGGTGCACCGACCCCATGTAATTCCCCCTCCGAATCGCCTACAAACAATCCAGAGTGCGACATCGACTTATTCATTCAAAGGAACCCCCTCGAATTCGAGCCTCTCACCATTCATAAGCCTCCACGGACTCATCAACCCTCCATTAGTCGAAACTCGGCTAAAAACATTACTGTTAGAAAGAAGAAGAAGGGAGACAGTCGTCATTTTCGGGGAAGGACGATTGCCTCGGATCTGGGCATTACTAATCTTTCCCTGGTAGAGGTACCAATCATGGAAATGGATGTCCCACAGCCTCTTAGAGAATGATCGGCTGGTGAACCTTCAAGATGACCTTTCTCATTTCGCTGAATGTTCAGGGTTTGGGCGTCCCACATAAATTTCTAGCGCTCAAAATTTTTTTGTCTATGGCTCGTCCTAAAATAGTTTTCATCCAAGAAACTATGCACTCTAGTAGGGTGTCCATTGCTTATTTCAGAAAAATGTATCCCTCTTGTTTTATGGTGGCTATCGGGGCCAATGGGATGTCGGGTGGCCTCGCTGTACTATGGGATCCCACGTGGATCAAGGCAAGAGCTTTCAAATGCTGCACGGGTATCATGATTTCAGCTTCAGTCCGTGGTCATGCTAATATATTAAATCTTCTTAATGTTTATGGCCCATATAAGAATAGGGCTCCTTTCTGGGAAAGGTTGTTCGCGTCTGAAATTTTAGAGATGGAATCTTTGCTGATAGCAGGGGATATGAATTTTACCCTCAGCCCAGATGAATGTTGGGGTTCTGGCAGGAAGAAGGACCCTCTTTCGGACAGGATTAGAATGGAGCTTTTAAACAAGAATCTTGTAGAGATTTTTCCAGAAAATATGTGGCCGACTTGCGAAAATGGCAGGAATGGTCCAGCATTTATTGCCAAGCGGATCGATCGCTTCCTCATTAAAGAAAATATCATAGAGAAATGGGGCTTGCCATTATCCTCCATTGCAAACGTATTTTTGTCCGACCACAAGCTCCTTCTAGAATGGAGGACTCTTCAGATCAGAAAGGAATGTTATTTTAAATTCAACAGGATATTCCTAGAAGATAGCTCCTTCAATGATGTAATTTCTAAGAAATGGAGGGAGCTGATAGGTTCTGAAGATGTTGTCTTCTTAACCTTCCGTGAAAAGATTCAATGCCTCAAAAAGACTGCAAAGGAGTGGCAACATCAAAAGATAAAACAGGACAAACAGGAGCTCTTACGCATTCAAAGGGCAATGGATGCAATTTCATCGTCTTCCCCTCATATGATGTCGTTTGACAAAAGGCGGTCCATCAGGGCACTAGAAAAAAGGAATATTCATCTCCTTAGTATAGAAGAAGCCACTTGGCGGCTTAAAAGAAGAGCATTGTGGCTCAAGGAAGGAGATCGTAATACCAAGTTTTTTCAAAATTTCGCAAATGCAAGGAAAAGGAGGAATGCTATATGGAAGATTAATGACGGTCAAGGTGGGTATTATTACTCTCAAGAGGATATTTCAAAAGAAGCCAGTAGGGTCTTTAAAGAACAATACAAAAGGGTTCCATCAAACGCGAATGATATGGTATGGGCTGCAAAACATACACCTGTCATGTTCGATGACTCTACTTATGAAAATTTCATCAAACCTATAACTGAGGAGGAGCTCCTTGCCGCCATGAAGGCATCAAAAAAGGACAAAAGTTCGGGCCCTGACGGCTGGCCCATCGAATTCTTCTTACATTTCTTTGAGTTGTTCAAAGTCGACCTGTTGCACATGGTGGAGGCTACTCGGTTGTTTGGATCCATTCACTCAGCTCTATCATCTACCCTTATTGCACTCATCCCCAAGAAGTTGGACTCAACATCATTTCTGGATTATAGACCGATCGCTCTCTGTAATTCTTTGTTGAAAATTATTACAAAAATCATAGCGGAGAGGTTAAATCCGGTATTCAACCGCTTCATTACCAAGGATCAGCATGCATTTTTAAAGGAAAGGAACATATGCGATGCTGTGGCCCTGACACAAGAATGCCTCTTCTCTCTTCGGTCTAAAAATATAAAGGCAGCTATTCTCAAAATTGATTTAAAAAAATCATATGATTGTGTTGACTGGGGTCTCCTTAGGATCTTACTTGCCAAAATCGGTCTTCGCAGGAATGGCATTGAATGGATCATGGCATGTGTAGAAAACATAAACTTTTCGGTCATCATCAATGGATCTCCCTCTCCTTTCTTCAAAGCTGAGCACGGACTCCGTAAGGGATGTCCCCTCTCTCCGCTGCTGTTCATTTTGGTCATGAACACTCTTAGCATACAACTTAACAGAGTTGAAACCGGGCTTCGCTTCAGACCGATAAAGATGGCTAAAGATTTTTTCTTATCCCACAACCTTTTCGTGGATGACATTCTCGTATTTTCTATGCTACATAAGGCATCCTGGCAATGCCTCTTTATCATTTTCGACAGGTTTCAATCTGCATCAGGTATTTGTATTAACAAAGAAAAATAAAAAATATATCATAATGATTCAGACATGGATACGACCTCCTGGATAGCATCTCTCTTTGGTATAGAAGCAGTGAATATCGACTGTGGCATGAAATATCTTGGCTTCAACCTTAAACCAAAGGGATACAAGATGGGGGATTGGTTTTGGCTCCTGGATCGTTTTTATAACAGAATTTCCGGATGGGAGACTAGGCTTCTATCTTTAGCAGGGAGACTGGTTTTGATTCAAACAGTGTTGTCTCAGCTGGCCATATATTTGGCGCACTTATTTTTTCTTCCTGCGTCTGTCATCAAAAAAATGAAATCTTATGCAGCAAATTTTTTTTTGGGGGGGGGAAATCTTATCAATCCAAATTTCACCTGGTAAAGATGGATACCATTGCGAAGCCTAAACAGTCGGGAGGTTGGGGCCTTCTAGACATGAGAAGGATGGGAAATGCGCTGCTGGTTAAATCTTTCCTCCGTGGTATATATGGATCTGGTCCTCTGAGGACCAAGCGAGGTTCAACCATTTGGTTAAGTTTTTGCAAAAACAAGTCCTTCATATTGAGGAATTTTCGCTGGAAGCTATATTCAGGAGCAAATGCATTCATCGGTCGTGATCTCATACAGGATGGCTTAAACTACCACCTTCAGCATGAACTGGTTGCGTATCTTAACTACAGACGCATCTTTACATGGGAAAAACTTATCTGCTCCTGGAATAATTATACGCCTGTTTGGATTGAGGCTGCGGAACTCTCCTTGCCTTCACATTTCCGACCCATGTGGAACTCTGTTCGTTCATCTCTATCAGGTCTGCCTATCAGAAGGTCGGAATGTAAGGATATCTTGGTTTGGAAATTGCCTCGGGCTCCTCTTCCAGTCAGAGTCAAGGACATTTATGTTTCTCTCTCTCTATTGTCTGCATCCACTTCACAACAGATTTTTCCTCCTTCACTTTGGAAAGTTGCCTGCCCTATAAAGATGGTTCTTCTTTCATGGCTCATTTTCTGGAACAGGAATCTTACGTGGGAGGTATTACAGAAGAAGGGTTGGCATGGTCCTGGGCGTTGTGCTTTTTGCCGGGTTGGTGAGGAATCAAACCTCCATGTGTTCTTTCAATGCCACTCGACTCTACAAATCTGGTATGAACTGTCATTTACAATGGATTTCCCTTACATTGTCTTTTCTTCTGTACAGGAAGGCATTTTTTGGTGGAGTACACAAACTGTTGCGCGACGCTCTACGTTTCTCATGGTCTGCTGGCACATCTGGAAATGGAGGAATGACTCCATTTTTGACAACAACCGACGGCTTGTGTCTTCCATTTTGCAATGCGTCATGGAACTCATGGAAATCATGGGGATATAGGCTCTTCTCATCAATGTGATGAATCATGATCTGATTTTTCTTCACTTTATTTTATGAACCAACTGTCATCCGGGAAGCATTTTTATACTTCTGTACATGTGAATTTCCTCCATTTCTCCTATATGCATTTGCGCACATTATGCTCACCTTCATATTTCATCCATGGAATGTCTATTTTCTATTATATAAAAGTGCTAAGCATAGGGATTTTTACCATACTTGCTCACGGTTTAACATATAAATCGAACATATGTAAATGATCTTTACATCAATATAAAAATATGATTTTTCTACTGATGAAAAAAAAAAAACTAGATATAGAGTTTTTAAAATTAAAATTTTGTAATAATCTCTTAATAGTTGATTTACATAAGATTACATGTTCACAATTAAGGGTGTATCTCTTAATAGTTGATTTACATAAGATTACATGTTCACAATTAAGGGTGTATTTGAATTATTAAGAGCCTAATTAGAGTCGCATTGATGATTTGAATGATATTTTTATTTTAAAAATAAATAAAAACTTGACATCTGCAATATAAGGGATATTACTGAATCTTCTAAAATAAAATTCACTCGGAATTTCTTTCATAATTTAGATGGCAATGTAATTGGAAGTAGATTTTGAAACTGAGGACAGGTCATTTTAAGAGGTTCAGGGTAAACACTTTAAAGTTTACTTTGTTATTCTATCTGCAACACTTTTCATATTTCTGTAATAAACATAAATTTGTTTAGATTATATAAAACATTGAGTAAATTAAAAATTAAAATAGTAAATTAATTTTGAAGTATAAAGTGTAAAAGTGAAGATTTGTTAAAAGTATAAATGTTTTGTTGTGTTTTCCATTGTCAATTGAGGATTTTTATGCAATATAGAAAGTTAAATTAAATATATATATAGTAATGAAAACTTAGAGTAAATAATTAATTAAAAATGTTATAGTATAAGTATTTAATATAAGAGTTTATAATATCAGGGTTTATAATATTAGGGTTTTTTTAATATTGGGTTTAATTTAAGAGTTAACGATATTGGGTCTATAATATTAGGGTTTATAATATTGGTTTTAACATTATGGATTATTATTGGGTTTAATATTAGGGTTTATAATATTGTGTTTGATATTAGGTTTAATATCAATCCCTTAGGTTTATTAACCTGAGGGTTCATATTCGTAGGGTATAATATTATTCATATGGTTTATAATATTAATCGTAGGTTTTAATCTAAATCCCTTGAGTTTATAATCATGGTCAACCATTGTCAACCATCATCAACCATATTCAATCATGGTTAGCCATGATCCAATGTCAAATTGTGACAAAGATTGTCTCAATATGAAAATCAACCATGGTCAACCATTGACCCACGTCACATTGTGACAAAGTTTGTCTCAATATGAAAATCAACAATGGTCAATAAAGGTCAACCATGGTCCAATGCCACATTGTGGTAAATAGTGTATCTATATGAAAATCAAGCATGACCAATCAATGGTCAATATTCCTAGGGTATAATATTATTCATAGGGTTTATTATATTAATCCTAGGGTTTAATATAAATCCCCTGGGTTTATAAGCATGGTCAACCATGCACAACCATGGTCCCATGTCACATTGTGACAAGGAACAACGTAAACTTTGAAACGGGAACTGATACGATTACCCGTTTTTTTAAGGTAGCAAAAAACTCAATCGATTTTGAAAATTGCTGATACAGAATACATCTTTTTTTTAGCATATTTTTGACACTTTAAATTTTATGTATCAAATATGAACATTAAGCATTCAATATCTTTTTTAAGACATTTTTGACACTTTAAATTTTCTTATGCCCTTAGTATGCACAATTTTTTTTAAATGTTGATTATTTAAAAAAATGTAATTTCTCTTCTCGTTTTTTGTCCTAGGATGTTAGTTTTTAAAGGGTTTTCCAAACAAGTGTTTTTTTGTTTTTATTTCTAGCTTATTTTGTCATGAATTTTTAAATTTTTTTTACAAAGTTAAAAATAATATATCGTAAAATTATAATAATAAAAAAATTATATATAAAAAACCAGGGAAACCAAAAATATTAAATAATAAAAATTGAACATTTTTTTTTTGAACTTTGGCAGTGCTACTTTCTATTTCATGATATCAAAATTTACATACATCCTTCATATGTTCCAGGTGGTTAACCTGCCCAAAGGAAACTAGGCAACCACCTGTCTACATTATATCCAGACCAAAATTTGAAAATGTTCATCTCCTTAGTTCTATCATATCTGCTATTTCGAGCTCTACTAATTATTCTATCTTTTAATCTATAATAAAACATCCAAAAAACAGTTTTTTTACTACAGTACTCCAAAAACCTATCCAAGAAACCTGCTTCATCAGTCCTCATCTGAAGAAATAACTCGGGGGGAGCCATGGCGCTTGTACTACGAGTCTCATTTTTCTGCTCCAAAACCCATTTCATCTCCCTCAGCATTTGTTCCATTTTTCCCAGTATGAGATTATTGCGAGAGGCCTGGATCTGAACCTCAGCAATTTCCTTAAGGAGCGTAGACTTTATATTTTCCAACTCTTCCTGTGTCTGACTCCTTAGCTGCTCCTCCCGTTGCTTCCTTTCCTCCTCTTCTTCCTCCCGCACTGCCTGGTTCATTTCCATAGCATGCGCTACCACGTGCTTCATAATCAAATAATTGTTGGATCGACTTATTAAACAGAGAGTTTCGGCTCCATGTATTACCTGGATCTGGTACTAAATCCTCCCATTCACCACGGGGAATCTCCTTGTTCGAGCTGATGGATCTCAGCTCCCGTTCCCAACCATTTATCTGTTCCCGGATTTCGGGGGAATTCCCGGCCATGTAAGCATTTATCATATACATTCTTTGCTCGGCCTCTGATTTCCTTCCTCGCCGCTTCGGGTTGCTGCTCGATCCTTCCTCCTGGGTCTGAACTTGTTTCTCTTTCCTCGGAGCCATCTTGTTGCTTGCCTGGAACCTGTTCTTGATTGTGTCTTGCCTACCTATCAAGATAAGAGACCACAAGTTAACAACTCTGTTGAGAATTTCTACTTTAACCCACTCACTTACCCACCTTGCATTAATCTGGTTATCCCAGGTTTGCATATGATAAGGGGCCCTGGACCACTCCGTGAATGGACCTGCAATTCGGCCCCTTTCCTTCCCTCCACTCTTTGCTTCTCTGTACTTCCCTCGATACCCCTCTTATTGGTTTTCTATGTAATTAGCCATATCAACTCTTCTCCCCGGCTGTCGAGGAAACTGCTTTCCCACCTTTTTTCTGGTGGATTTCTACTCTTAGCCTTCCTTGAATTGCCTATAACACAGACAGGGGCAGGGTTCCTGCAGCCAGCAGGAATCCCTATTCTTCTCGAGTTTTCTACCCTCCCCGCCCTCCAACATTTCCTGGGCTTGAGTTTTTCCTTCCTTCGAGAGTCATAATTCTTTCTTCCCGGGATACGAACATATCTGGTGGAGCAATTACGTTTCTTCCCATATCTGGGAATTCCTATAATCTGACTACGTCTGCCTTTCGACTTCGATTTCATGGACACCTCTGAGGAATAATAGAAACTCCTACGACTATCTATCTCTAGAACAGCAGGACAGGAGAATGAATTTACATACCACCTTTCCTTGCCGATACAAAGCTTTGGTCTGAACTCTACACCTTGCTGCCACCTTTCATCGTTCCCTCTTGCTTCGTGCTCTACTGCATGTAAAATCCTAATGCCACCTCAAGCCCTCGTTTGTATAATCCCCTTCGTCCTTCCATCCTTACCTCCACCTGTCCTTTTCCTTTCCCGGCTCGCGTCCCCGAGTAATTTCATCGAGATTTGTCACGACCTGTCTGTCCACCTTTACTTGTCATAACTACTACATTCTCTCGGCTACTCCTGTCGTACCCTTTTTGTACTGTCGTTGCCACTTGCCATCCCTTTTCGGCCTCTTGTCCCGACTCTCCATTCTCCCTCCATTTCCTTTCTTAATGGCACCTTGGTTCTCTCTTCTGCCCCTTCAAGTAAACCTACCCTGCCTTGCCCCGTCAGCTGCCCTGCTCCGTCATCTGCACCGCCCTTGTCCTTTCTCACGAGTATCCTATTTGTCATCACCTTCTATGATCTTTCCTCACATCTGCCACTTACTAACTTTTCCTCGCCATTCTCCTCGGAATTTCTATTGCCACCCTTATCGACGTCGAGAAGTTTCTGTAATTACTCTCTCTCCTCTAGGATTAAGAGCTCCATTCCTCTGCTTTCTATCGACTTTCCCCTATTCTGGCTTCCCTAGTTTGCTAACTAGTCTGCCGGTTGATTTCCTGATCGTCTTACATGGGTGGGGATCAAATAGTCTATTCTGGTAATTAGTTTCCCTATTTCAATGATTAGCCACGTTGTTCGCCAACTCCTACTTATTTTTTCTGCTGGTTTCTTCTGTTGCAACTGCTTTACCATATCCACCACTAGTTTTGAGTCACCTTCAATTTGGAAGCTCATAAGCTTTTCCTGAATCGTAATTTCAAGGCCAAGCTGCAGCGCATGTAGTTCTTCTTCGTTATTGGTTTCCTCCCCACAGCGCATCGAGAAAATTCTCAAAGTTTTTCCTCTATCATTCCTAAAAACCGCCCTATTATTACTTCACCCGGGTTGTTTTTTGCTGCCCCATCAAAATTTAGTTTTGCAAATCCTTGTAGTGGATGCTTGTAATGTTTTATTTCTTCAACCTCTTTGAATTGGTCTTTGCTTCGGTAGTTGTCTAGCATGCTTTGTGTTAATTCTAGCCACTGCATAATCTTCTCCTCTGTTTGTATGACTTTTCAATCCTCTTCCTTCCATCGTTGTGTTAAAATTGTTTCTCTCATATTCTTGATTTTTTATTTCCATATTTCTGTTGAGGTTCGCTTCTCTGCTTTGAAGATCACACTGTTCCATTCCTTCCAGATGTTCCAAAGAAGGAACCCAGCTGACAGCATCCATGCACGATTTAACACTTGATTTTGGTAAGGTTTTCTCTACCAATTTTCCAAGGTGTTTTTGATATTTTGGAAGTTTCTATAGCAACGCTCAAACATCTGATAATCACTGCTCCACAGGGTGTTGCTGACAGTGCATCTGTTCATGAGGCGTTCCATTGTCTCCTTCTGTTCATTACAGAGCGTGCATCGTGAGGGTTCTTTCCTTCCTTTTCTCTGTAATTGATCCCAGGTAAGTGCCCTGCCATGATACAGGATCCATAAAAAGAAAGTGACTTTCGGCCAGTGTTTTATTTTCCATAAGTTCTTCCATTTCTTTGACTCTGTCTATTGATTCTGTTTGCCTTTAAGTAATACCCTTCTACTATAGAAAAGGTTTCATGTTTTTGGGTTCCCCATATTAGGATATCCTGCCCTGTTTTTACTGCCACTTTTCGGGATGCCATTTCTTTGTTGTAACCGCCCCATCTTTTAGTGTCAGGGGCTATTACCCAATCCTCCTTCTGCTTCCAATTGCGCCAACATTCCCATATACATGGTTTCCAAAATTTTCCAGCCACGTCCCCCTATGGCTGGGAGGTGAATGCTTGGATAACTTGAAGGGCTTCCTTATGGAGAAGCTTTTCTCGTTGTTGCTAGGATTCCTCCCAGAACTTAACTGTGTCCCCCGCTCTTATCTCCCAAAAACTATATTCTCTAATCAAATATTTATTACTCCTCGCCAAATTCCATATTGCTGATCCTTTTTCCTCTATCTGACTTCTCATCCTGTCTTCTGGCTTCTGAGCAACCTCATATTTCTTCTCCCAAATTTTCTTCCATAGGTCCTCGCCACCTTGTGTCCACCTCCACAATAGTTTCACCCCTATCAGTTGGTTGAGTATGTAGGGGTCCCGCAAGCCTAATCCTCCATCTTTGGTTGGCTTGCTTAGCCATTCCCAAGAGAGTAAAGCCCATTTTCTGGTTTTACTGGTTCCTTGCCATAAAAATTTCTTGAACATGGCTACTAGTTTTTGACAAATAGTTTTGGGGACGGCTTGGCTAGATATCTGATAAATTGGGATGGATTGTATTACTTCTTTTAGAAGAATTATTCGACTAGGGGTGTTCAAACACCGAAATATCCAATTGTTTATCTTTTTCGTGATCTTACTTATTAGAGGTCTCAAATTAGCGACCTTCTATTGGTGCTCATTGAGCATAATGCCCATATACTTCGCTGGGAAAATTCTAATTCTAAATCCCATTGTTCTAGCCAGAAATATTTGGGACGCTACCTGTGTATTAAAGAAAAATATTTCTGATTTCTCTTTATTGATCTCTGTCCCGGATGCTTGGTTGAACTCAGAGAGTATTTTTAAGATCTGTTAGGCTTCTTTAAGTGAGGCCTAGCTATAAAACATTACATCGTCCACGAATTGATGGTGTGTTATGGGGAGATCATTCTCGCAAATTCTCATTCCCTTTAGCTATTCCCTGGCTAATCACGCTTTCACTAGCCTACCCAGTCCTTCTACTACTAGAATGAATAGAAATGGGGACAGGGGATCTCCTTGTCTAAGCCCTCTCGAAGGGTTAAATGCTTCGGATGGGGTTCCATTCAACATAACTGACATCACTAGTGTACTCACCATTGACAGGATCCATTTCACCCCTCTCTTATCAAATCCGTGAGCTTTGAGAATGCCTTCTAGGTACGCCCAACTAAGGCGATCATAAGCCTTTTCCAGATTCAATTTGATTAACATACCTTTGTTTTGAGATTTTTTCAGAGAGTGGATTACCTCTTGAACGACTACTATTCCATCTGTTATCTGCCTTCCTTTTACAAAACCAGTCTGTTCCTGTGCAATGAGGTCGGGTAGAATTGGCTTAAGTCTATTCACCACAATTGTAGCTAATATTTTGTACACTACATTACATAGAGATATTGGTCTGAATCCTTAGGGTTCATCCGAGTTTCCAGTCTTTGGAATCAATGTCAGGAAGGTGGCATTAAGGTCCGGATGCATATGCTTTGTACACCTTGATTCCTCCACTAGTTCCACCAGGTCATTACTCATGAAACTCCAGGCAGCTTGGTAAAATTCAATGGTAAAACCATCAGGTTCCGGGGCCTTATTCTTCGCCATTCTGTTAATCACTTCCTCCACTTCTTCTTTCGTGATTACCCTGAGTAGAGCTAGATTTTGTTCTTTGGTTACTTTTTTAGGTATATGTTGACATACTTTGGCGATTTCCTCCTCACTGCTAATGTTTGGTTCTGTTAGGATCCCTTTGAAATAGTCCACCAGAAGCTTCTCCATTTCTCCCTAATGCAGCACTCTGTTTCCTTGACTATCTTTTAGTGAAAAGATTCTATTATGTTGTTTGTAGTTTAGCATTGCTTTGTGAAAGAATTTGGAGTTCTTCTCCCCTTCTTTCAACCATTGGACTCGTGATTTTTGTTTCCATAGTATTTCTTCTTGTTTTCGTCTTTCCTCTAATTGATTAATTATCCTTCCTTCCTCCTCGGCCAGCTCCTCACTTCTTCCTCCTTCAATGATTTGTTGTTGAATTCCTTCCATTCTGGACTGTAGTTTCCCTTTCTCTTTTTGAATGTTGCCAAATTCCTCTCTATTCCATTTCTTTGCTTTGTCCTTTATGTCTTTGAGTCTAATTTGGAACGTGTGCATTTTGGTTTGGAACGTGTGCATTTTGTTTCTACCTTCTGCTCCCATCTTGCTTTCTCGCCACCAGCTTTTTACTTTGGGTAAGGATTATGAATCTCTTAGCCAAAAGGACTCAAAACGAAATGGTCTCTTTTTATTTTGATTGTTCATAGCGATTTCCAATTTAATAGGTCAGTGGTCTGACCCTATAGAAGGGAGGATTGAGGCTTCATAGAAGATGTCCATACCTATTATATGTTCAGAGACTAAGAATATATCTAATCTTGACGCAATTTGTTTTTTCCCACCTCTTCTATTGTTCCAGGTGAAGTTCCCATTTATTGTTGGTATGTCTACCAGACTTAAGTCTATTTGTACATCTCTGAATCTTTCCATCTCCGGGTCTTCCTTCCTTATTCCTCCTTTCTTCTCCTCTTTAGAGGTGGTCATATTGAAGTCTCATGCAATAATCCACCTCTGCTCTTGGTGCATATTCCTTAGTTTTTTCATGTGACTGAGGAATAGGGCTCTATCTACCGGGGTGTGGGGCCCGTAGACTGTTGACACTACAAACCGTTCACTTTGCTCTATGAGTCTGAATCTGTCGATCAGGATTCTGGGCATTGTTATACACCAGTCTGATAGGACTTCTGCTGGGTTCCAAATTATTGCTATCCCTCCCGCACTTCCTTTAGCATCTATGGTTACTTGCTTATATCTAGGACTTATTTTATTGAGTATTTCTGTTAGGATATTCCGACACGTAGGAATATTTAAGTATAACTTGGTCTAGTATAGAGTTAGGTAAAGTGTGTTTCTTTACTATGTACATTTGTAACTTACATTCCGATGGTCACGATATGTAGTGATTCGACGGTTCATTCTCTCCTCCGTATTACCGACACTTGATCCGTGGCTTCACACCCGATTGGTCCATGAATTCTATTTAAAGCGCATGGAGGGTCATTTGTAGGTTCACCGTGCATGAGAGAAGCCTATGTAAATTTTCATTCTTTTATTAATAAATTGCCTGTAGTAGCCACGTTGGCGCAGGCCGTGGACTGTTTCCCTCTCTGAGGCTTTTAACCACGTCAAAATACTGGTGTATTGATCTATGATCTATTTGTGAGAGCGGTGTCCTTTTGGTGTTCTGTCCGAGGAACTTACCCTGTAAATTCCTACATGGTATCAGAGCTATTTGAGGGCCGCGTCCGTTGTTGATCCAAATCTGAAGCCGGTAGAACTGAATGTGACTGCCATCTCCTAGATCTGTTGTTTCTGACTGCTTTTGGGCCGAGAGGACTGCTCTGTTGTGTTGGGAGCATCTGTTCTAGTGAGGAACCCCTTTCGTTTCATGCGAAAAGGTTTCCGGTAGCCCTAGTTGCATCATTTTTTAGATTTGGAGGTATACAGTGTTTATTTGCAGTTTACTGTTATTTTCTCTCTGTTTATTTCGGTTTCTGTTTATTTAGCTATTTTTTTTACCAGATCTATACCTTTCATTTCTGCGTATGCTCTTTGCCCTGCAACTCTGTGCGATCTGGGCAAATCAGAAACAGAAAGGAAGAAATTTTCTCATGCGTATGCTCTTTTCCCTGCACCTTAGTGTGATCTCGGAAAATCAGAAACATTAAGGAAAATATTTAGTTTCTGGCTAAAGCTAACTTTAAGCCGTAAGGCTTATTTTTTTTGCATGTCCATGTTGGGTTTTGTGTTTTTGTTTTGTAGGGAGAAAAAGAGCTTTCTCAAGCAAGCACGCAATCCAAAGCATCCGTGACTAAAAGAAAACAAAACTCCCCCCCCTCTCTCTCTCTCCCCCTCTCTCTCTATCTTTTTGTATAGCTCACTTGGTTCAAAGCTAATTTAAGAGAGTAGAGGTCTTGGGTTCAAGTCTCCTTTTTGTTGAAAAATGAGCGTTTTTTTGCATTTCCGCACATTCCCGGCGCCTTCATCAACGTTTTTTAAAAAGGTCATAACTTCTTCATCGGGAAGCCGTTTTCAGAACCGTTTTTTTTTAACCAGCCTAATTTTGCGAGCTCTTTCCATTGGAACATTTAGTTTCAGCATATATAGCTTCAGTTTCTATCAAAATGGAAAGTTCATGCCAAGTTATCCTTGACAGCACCAACTACTTCCAATGGTGGTCCTACATTATGGATTTATTTAGAAGTAAAGGTCTTTACCGAATAGCCACAGGCCAAGAAACCAAGCAAAAAGATGAAGAGAAAGCAACCAAATGGGAAAATAGGCAAGATCAAGCACGTGGGTTGATAGGGATGTCTATCTCTCCCGATATTAGATTCCATATTGTTGAACTTGATACTCCTAATAAAGCAATGGAGAAACTTACTAAAGTTTTTGGAATAAAAAATGAACTTAGAGCCCATCAGCTTGAAAATGAGTTGCTTACATTAAACCCCAATGATCTTTCTTGCATTGAAGATTTCTTGTCCAAGTTCAAGACCATTAGACTTCTCTTGGAAGGTGTTAAAGTTAAGAAAGAAGACAGTGCCCTTATCTATCTATTGCATTCTTTATAAGTTGGGACTAGCCTACTCTGTGTTTGTTTCCACCTTCCATTCTACAAGAGAAGCCTTCATTTCTCAAGGACATGACTACAAGCCCCCTTCCTTTTATGCTTTTTGTGATTCTTTAATAAGAGAACAAGAAAAACGCTTACACCTTGGTCTTCTTAATCTTGGAAACTCTTCTACGAAAGCGTTAACCGCCCAGCAACAACCAAACTCAAAGAATCCTAAGAAGTCGTATCCTAAAAAGAATGGTCCTAAACCAAACAAGGGTCCTAAGCAATTTCAGCATCAAAATGAAAAATCATTTCACGATAATGATAAGGCAAATAAAAACAAAGGGAAGAAGACTGATAGACATTGCAACTTTTGTAATCGAGATGGCCACTAGAATTTAAATGCTTTAAGAAGATGGAAGCCTTGGAAGCAGCAATGAATAAGCATAACATCCATTTGGAGCACTCTTCAAATTCATCTTCAGGAATGGCACCTTCTGCATGTGGTTGTCAAGCATCTCGGTCTGGCTATGCACTAAATGTATCTTCTTCCTCTCATTCTCATGAGTGGCTCATTGATTCTGGAGCTTCTTATCACATGGCCAAAAACAAACCATGTTTTCTTCTTTAAATGATTGTAACACCAAAAATATATATGTTGGTGATGATAGATCTCTTAGTGTTGTAGGGACTGGAACTGTTCATATAGACAATGGTCAATTTAATGATGTATTATGTGTTCCAACCTTATCCCGCAGCCTTCTATCTGTATATCAGATAACTCATTCAGGTGAAGGTAAAATCGTTGAATTTTCATCTCACGATGTTGTAATTAAGGACCTAAGAGATCCTGGACAAATTTTAGCTACTGGCATTGCTGATGATTCTACAAGGTTGTATAAGTTTCAAAACTTTGGGTCATCAAATCTTCCCTCGGTATTTGTTGCTCATAATGATGAAGTGAGCAAACTTTGGCATGAGCGATTTGGTCACTTAAACTATCGCTCCCTTCAGCATCTATGTAAAGAAAATATGGTGACAGGTCTTCCTATGGTATCTTGCAGAGATGGTGTTTGTTCCAATGTGTACTCGGAAAACATCATTGGGATAGTTTTGAAAAACGTGCCTCTTGGCACGCCTCAGCCCCTTTACAGCTT
>APFE030441020.1:0-12674 GCA_000404065.3 Pinus taeda | reverse complement strand
TTTATTATATGGAATTGAATTTCAATATCTTCTTTCTTAATTTATATGTTATTGTACTAATTTACTTCATTATTTCTTTTGTGCTTGATAATTAGGTACAACACTAGCATGTTGCCTTCAAAAAGGAAGAAATTACATTTCTATTGAAAAAGATCCAATACGATGCAATTTTATTTAGCAAAGAATTAATGCTCTTCAATTTCTTCTAGATGTAATGCAAGAAATTGTGTTGAAGAAAGGGGGCTTTAGTGAATCATGTGCGGAACAAAAGGCAAAGGAACCTCAACCACCATTACATGTAATGATTGGAAAGGCATACATTGGGAGATTCATAGACATCAAAGATCCATTAGAAGAGGAAAATGGGCAAAATGAAGCAAAAAATATTCTGGAAGAAGGCAATGATGAAACTCTAGAAGATAAAGAGTTTGGATTATGTCATATTGTTGATTAAATTCAAGTTATGCTTGGAAATCAAGCTCATTTTTTGTAACTATTAACTAGTTATACTTGTAATGTTTTGAATTTAACATTTTATGAGATGAATAAGCATTCAATTAATGTTGTTATGTATTCAATATTTGTATTATGTAATTTTCACATTAATTTTTATGTTAATCATTATTTTTTGAAAAGAATGTAATTATTATTACTTTTTTGACATGAAATTAAAAAAAAAAACAAAACAAAACAAAAAACACTATTATTTAACCATTTTTAGTTAAAGTTTTCCTATATAAATTATGATTTTCACATGTCATTTCTAGCAAAAAATTACAAAAAGTTATGAAAATGTGTAATTTTTTAGTTATATTTATGTTGAAAGTTGTTATTTTTATGTCACTCATTAAAAGTTCTTATTTTTTAGAGACAATTATTTCATGTGCATTAAAAAATTAATAAACGATGTATAAATATGTAGAATACCAAAACTTCGAAACATCGACCTTCTTTAAATATGCAAAGCAATAAAAACCTCACTACAAAAAAAATTGAAATAAAAACAAGAAAATATGAAGAAGACCACTTCAAAAATTGTTAAATTTAAAAAATAATTATTTACATTTCATACATTAGAAAATTTAAAGTCAAAAAATGGGTCTTTCAAAGGGCCTGATGCAGAATCACCACTTTTTTAAATCAACATGCAAATCACTAACATTCTAAAACCTAATGTACATAAAAAAATTTAAAGTGCCAAACACTATGCTGTAAAAAAAATATGTGTGTTCTGCATCGCCTCTTTTCAAAATCGGGTAATTTTTTTCTATCTCTATGAAATGGGTAACTGTGTTAGTTCCCATTTCAAAGTTTACATTGTTATTAAATCTGTGGAATGAAATTATTTCTAATCTACAAAAAACTCAAGAAACCAAAATGACAATTGCAGGTGCTTCTAAGAAATCATTAACAATGATCTACTCAACAAGAAATCCTAATCTATGTAATAACCAAAAGATAAATTTGTTTTTGAGGTTGTGAGAGTGGGTCCCTCAAACCATGATCCCATGAGGGAGATGATAATGAGTCCATTGTCACAAGATTTTCTAAAGCCTTTTCTTTCACTACTGTAACATTGATCTACTTCTCCAACTAATGGAAGAAAAACTAACGAATCATTCAAAGACTTGTAAATTAAACAAAACAAAGATAACTTTAGCGACTAATCTATGATTATATCTAAGGATACATGCACAAAAAGAGAAAAATATACTACTAGGGTTGGGCCCTAACCCTAGAGCATCAACCCTCTAAGTGAACTTAGTGCCGGATCAAAGAAACCCTTTTCATTATCACTAAAATGTCAAAAATAACATGAGAATAATAGTCACAATGTCTTAGCTCGAAATTTCCTCTTGGCTACAATAAAATTTAGAATCCTAATGAGACCCTAGGCCTTATTATTTATACAACTGAATATACCAACAACTTCCTCAAAATTGGGGAGGCTTGGCTTCCAAACTTGAGATTAACTTGTGTTCAACTATCACTGACTTGGCTGCCAATGAACTCAGTGGGCTTGGTTGTTTGTAACTTTGAGATGATGAGATCTGGTGGAGGAATCTTTCAGTCATTGAGGAGTTAAGGAGGGAGACCCAATATCCTAAAATCCCTATTTCTTGTCTACTTTGAGTTCCTACATTTAAATTCTCCCAAAACTGCTCCAAATCCCACAATTAATTCACATTAGCCCACATGACATAACATCTCACCTTTACCCTTCTCACTAAGAAAAATATAATAAAATATATAAAGAAGTGTGAGAAAAGTTTATTTTAATAAGCTGGAGAGTGGCATTAAGGCGCATATAATTTACTTATTGATGAGCCTCATCAGTTGGTCAAAGGTTGATTATAGAAAGTCAACATAGAAAATAGAAGACACTTCTTTCATTCACACGCGTGAGAAGATGACCATGTAATTTTGGATATACGAACCAATAAAGAGAAGAGAGAGAGAGATGTGTGATGTGTGTCCAAATGAGTTGCCATTGAATTGTGTTTATATGCTTCTTTGGAGACCCATTTTTTTCTTTTGGCCAACCTGAATTTTTCTACACATGTGGGTTTTCTCATTAAAATTATATTTTTCCTTAACCAAATTTAATTCTTCCAATAGAAAATGGGATATTCTTTGGATGAGGAAGGTTTTCCAAAGGAGTGAATTTGTCTCTAAACTTCTAAATTAACAAATTATACTTTTCTCTTTTGTGAGACCAAGTCCACAAAAAATGCTAATTAATTTCACTGTATTTTTTAAATACTCTACACAACAATTTTTATTTTCATATTGTAGTACCATGTTTCATTTTATTATAGGGAGTTCTTATAATGCTCTATTATTTAAGTTTATCCTCACCTTTGATCACAAAACACTTAAGTTCATTATGTGAAACATTACATCATGAATGAGTAAGGATATTTTGAACATGGGAATAATTGTTGGCTTTCGAATTAGATGTGTTCCTTTTCTTAGTTTCATTCATGCTATTGAAAATGCAACTAGAGTCTATCTTCATAATGTAATACAAATGTATCATTTTTGTACTTATTATATTCACTTATTACATTCATTATTATTATTATTCTAGTTAAAGCATGTTCTTCATGCTTATAGGGTCAATTGTGTCATATAGAAATTTTATTATGAGTAAAAGAAATATAATTGAGTCAAAGTCCCATTTGGACTTCTTGTAATAAAGCAAAAATGATTTTTTATTGAGTCAAAGAGTCAAAATGTCCTACACAGGCCAAGGAGGCCCTCCTTAGACATGTCGACCATAGGGGTAGCTTTTCGACCTCTTGGACATGTATAAATACAAGAAAATTTGACCTCAATTTATCATCCATCTTTCACATCGATTTTTATGCCAAGATGAGTAAGATAACCAACCGAAGTTGAAGAAGAGAGAGGAAAATAAAAGGGGAGATAAAATGAGTTTATTTATGCCCTGGATCTATTCACATGTGCAAGTTCTTTTGAGGCAGTTTTTATGGTAGTGCAGGCCCAAAAATTTAGGGGTTGAAATTTTAGGAGATGAGAATTTTTTTGTGATTTGACCAACATTGACTTCTGTTGACTATGAGTTGTTGGAGATGGAATAGAGGAGGGTTTAATTGGGTCTTTGTTGCAGTCTTGGTCTTGGTCTTGGGTCTTGGATATCTCACTTTGATCTGATTCTATAAGAAGAGGATTTTGCTTGGGTTTTCCCCCTTATGGGGCTTTTCCCTTGGATTGGAGCCTAATTTATTGTGTTTGTTGTCTCTTGCGATCCTCATGTTTTTTACATTTTGGTAATTACATGACGAAGAGAATATAAATTTAATAAGAAGCCAACAAACATTAACTATTAATTATCAAGTGAAGAGAAACTTACTCTAATCTACAAGCATCTTGATTTCTCAACAAGGTATCAGAGCTAAGGTGAAAGAAAGGAACTAAAAAGATCATATCTTGTTAGAATATTTGAAGATATCCTTGTGGTAGTTATGTCTCTTTTTACCCAAGATTAAAAAGAAGACCTAGAGACAGGAGCATTGTGAAGGAAACCCTTAATACGGCTAAGAAGTTAAAGGAAAATTATATTACGTGGAGAAGGAAAATAAAATCTCTAAGTATTTAACTAAGAATAAAAGGAGTAAAATGGGCCAAAAATAATAGACATGGTTTGTATACCTTCAAGCAATAAAAAGACAAATAGGTAGTTTGAATCTATGTAACAAATGAGTTTTGTGGCATACTAATTTCAGTCACATCTTCTCTAATCGAAATTTTCTGTGATGGCATATGAGTTCTATTTGAAGCATATATCATATGTCATACCCAAGCTCTCAAGGCCAAAGTGATACAAATTCATACAATGCAAGTTCTAAAACAAGTTCTTATGGACATGTGATGCAATTCTATGTGGAAATATATTTCTCTATGACAAAAATTTCTATGTTGACACATCTCTCTATAATGTGAGTTCTTGAACACATCTCACGAGATATATTTCTCTATAGTAAAGCTAAAAACAATATAACTATAAAGTATATTTATGTAACATAGTTGTTTGATTGACTATACTACTATGGAATTCGTGAGCCATGCAACAGAAGAGAAAAGTGTGGAAACAATATGACCAATAATGGAAGTTATCTCTAGGACAACAATAAACAAAACAATTTTCCAACATCCAAAGTCACTGTGGCATCCTATTACACTAATCTCTAGATATCATCACTATAAAAATCCAAATTACATATTGATAAAAAGGTTGAGACCTTGTTGGTAACAAATTTTTGTGAAGGTATCAAAATTTATTATTGTAACAAGAGGTATGAATCATCTTGACATTTAAATTATCGTGGAAGGCATAACCGAGAATATTAAAAATGAGGAAGTCTAGGCATACAAATCCAAGCAGAGAAAAGTATTTTGTGTTTCAAATTTTGGTGAAATCCTAGAACATGTTAGTTGTGCAATTTAGATTGAATCAATGGATAAGTATGCTACAAGAACCAATTGTTTGTGCATAAATATTTCATCCTCAATAATACATCATGGTACATAGTGTGTCATCCTCAATAATACATCATGGTACATAGTGTAAGGAACATAAACCATTTGGATCATCTTTGAAGCATGTGAATCAAGATTTACATGTAACATAAAGGACTTCGCCTCTTTATACCTTTTTAATGAATCAATAGTTTGTGATTAACTCTATGCTCTAGAACCAAAATACTAAGGTATGTAGTCTATTTAAGAAACCAAAATCATGAGTAGAATATGAGTTGAATTATCTATATCCAAATGGGAAGCATAAAGATCTAGCACAATAATGCTTATCTCTTTTAAACAAATGATCAAAAGTAGTGTTGTATCTCATTATAGCAAGGACAATGACAAGGAATATGAAGTATTTGGAGCACATCTATGAGGAAAAAAATGGATGGATAAATCATACTACCCATAACTTCCTTTCTATATATAGAAGAAGGACTAACCACATCGATAAAGCCAACCTATTTGAAAGGAACCATGACCCAACAAGTAGCTCAATGAAATTTCTATGGCTGAAGTAGTTGAGGCACCTTTGTTGGATAAGTTTGTCACTTGAAAATTGAAGATAAGTCAAAGGAACATATCTTCAGAAGAATATATAGGATAAGGTTGAAGAGGTATGCATAGTTTTTTTTTGTGCATATCATGATCTATGTTGATTATATTAAGTTCACTAGGTCATGGTGTTGATATTTTGAAAGATATTAAAAGGGTCTGAATAAATATATATTAGATATTGAGACACAATTTATATGTTAGCACTTAGATTATTTCCTTATATAGACTAAGTTTTGAGGATAAATAAAATTAAATCTCATGCATATCATCTCTATGGTTTTGCAAATAACTAGTATGCTTGTATAATTTTCAATTCTTGAATTAAAGGTCTTGAAGACTTTGGAACATGAAGCATATAGAGTTTGAAAAGCCTAGAAAATTTTTGAGTTAGAAAATCCTAAGAATAGAAACCCTAAATAACTATTTCTATTGTAAAATGAAAAATGATCTCTTGATATTGACAGAAATGACATAATTCTAATGTGGCGACAAGGTTGATGAAAAGGTTCAAGAACAAGAGGAAGCTAACTCTCCTCAAAAGGATAAGTATTATATACCCACATTCTTTAATTATTGCTACTGCTATTTTGTTTATGCACTTTTTCTTTTTTTCTTTCATAGTCTTCAAACAAAGGTTACAGGTCAAGACAAGATCTGTCTCAGTTGTACTAACATATGGAAGAATTGGAAGAAAGTAGCAAAGCATTAAGACAAGAAGAAAGTAGTTTGAAGTATGAATTGAAAGAAGTCAATTAGATGGTACCATGAAAGAAATATTAAATAAAAGGGGAAGAAGTTTACCTATCTCTATTAGAAAGAGGAATGTGGTAGATTCTAAATAGATATAGTACTACTTGAATTTTGGAAGAAAATCCAAAGAAGCTTATGATAAAAAAGTCAAGATGATTTATCAATGACAAGACCCTTTGGAAATAAGTTGAAGATTCTAATATTGTTGTGTCAGGAGCTGATTGGTTCGATCTAGGAGCACAGTGATTGACAATATTGATGCTAATAGAGATATTATTGATGATTAGAAGTAGATACAATATCTTGGAAAATCATGAAAGATGAATTTTGTTACGAAGGAAGAAGATGTGAAAGCTTGTGAAATTAGTGGTGAAGAAGATTGGCTCCATAATATGTTTGATGGAACTACATGATGACATGTTGAATCCAAAGATGCATCATGATTCTTAGAGAACCAGGAAGGTTGAATCTGACTATGACATGATGCAGATATTAGCCAAGAAGCTACAACAGATCTCCATAAAAGAACATGTAACCGATGCATTGATGAGTATTTTTGAGACAAGCATAGGCTTGTGGTTATTTATCCCTCTTTTAGAGGGTGTGAGGATCTCCTCCTTAGTAGAGAGGGAGTGAGGGTAGAAAACATATTCTCCATGTGTCATGCACTATGGCTAAGACTAACAACCATAAGCCTAATGAAGGTACCGATAAATAGAATAATGGATTGGATAAGCATTTGGTACCGATATTGTTTGAGGATTTGAATCCAAGATAAGAATAATATCAAGGACCAATATTATTTCAGGATATGGTATCCAAGATATGAATAGTCCTATGAGGACATACTTGGTGAACATCTAGATGGGGTATGTTCCTAGAGAGGCAATGGTGTCCAAATTTGTTCTTCCATGCATTGTGATCTAATCTAGTGGGGAGATAGAGCTTATTAGTCAAGGCCTTTCTATGTTTCACAATGTTGGTTATGTTGACGTTTATCAATTTGAATCCCATCTTATGAGAGTATTTTAATTTTGAGAGTACCTTGTTGTGTCATTATGAATACCTCCATAGTTAAGAGGGAGTGTTTAAAATGTAACTAGTGTGAGTCTTCATAATGTAATATAAATGTATCATTATTGTTTTTATTATATTCATTTATTACATTCATTATTATTAATTTTCTAGTCAAAGCATGTTCTTCATGCTTATAGGGTCAAATGAGTCAAAAAGAAAATTTATTATGAGTGAAAGAAATGTAATTGAGTCAAAGTCCCATTTGGAATTGTTGTAAGAATTTTTTTTTTTTTCTTAAGTCAAAGAGTCAAAATGTCCTCTAGAGGCAAAGTTGGTTGTCCTTAGACAAATTTTCCCTAGGGGTAGCTTTCTCACCTTTTGTACATGTATAAATACAAAGCCACTTGACCTCATTTTTTTCATCTATCCTTCACATTTATTTCTATGCCAAGGTGAAGAAGATAAGAAACCAAAGTCAAAGGAGAGAGGAGACTATAACAACCCTAGGTTAAACTACATGTAATAAAAATTAATAAAGGAAAAATAAGACCAAGGTCACACAACATGTATTCCAAGATGAATGTTGGGAGAAACACCCTATTGGGTGTCACTTTTGGTTTAATGTGGATAAGGAAATTAGCAAAGGAATTGGCAAAGGAAAAGGGGAATTAGTTGACATTTATTTATGAAAATAAAGGAAAATAGGAGAAAAGGGAGATGAAGGGTCACAACTTTGCATGAGAGGAAAATTAAAGAAAAATGAAGAAAATGAAGAAAATAAAGGCCTCAATGATAAAAAGGCTTATAAGGATTACGTCACAGCTTTTGGCCAGTTTGACTTGAGAATTAGTTTCAAAGGGAGAAGAGCACCAAGAGGAGAAAGAAAGTAAAGGAAGGGAAGGGAAGGACAAGGAAATCAAAGGATAAGCAAATAAGGTTGGATCAAGTACCTTCAACTGGAAGACTTGCATGTAACATGTTGCATGTATGATTTCCTAACTATTTTGTTAACGCATGGTACATGAATTTATGTATTTGGCTCTCTTGTTGTCATTGGCATGGTTTTTTCCATGTTTTATAGTGGTTTAAATCTTGCCTTAACATTTTTGGATAGCAATGATGTGATGAGTTCTTTTGTTTGGTTGAGCTTTAGATTTCTGAAAGGTTTTGGAAGTGGGTGAGGTGGTCTCCAGAAAATTTCCAAGGGTTGGGGGTGGAGGTGGTTTAATATTTGGGAATACCTCAAGAAGTGGGTGGAGACAAGAAAATTCCTCAAGGTAATGGTGAAGAAACCCTAAGGCATCCAAGATTGTTTTGGGCATTGTGATCTCCTGATCTATTTTGGCAGGATCATGGTATCCTGAGGGTGGAGGTGGCTTAATATCTAGGAAGCACTAATTGTTTATGTCTTAATTTCTCACATTCATGCCTGGAATATGGCATAGGGGTGATTGTTCGAATGAAGGATTTGGTTCAGCTAAGCCTATGGTCGGGTGGTACGTGGAAGTCCCTGACTTGGTTGGCTTTTCCTTCCATTAATAAGAGTTATTTTCCTATTGTATTTTATGAGCACTTGTACATGTTATCATGGTGATTTAATGGTTGTTATGTCATGGTTAATAATATGGTTATGTGTTGGTTACATACATGGATTTGTATCAATCTCTAGATATGTCTTGTAAGGTTTTGGTACATACTTGATGGTTAATGACTGCATGGGCTAACAAATGTTCTTGCAACTATTGTGAGATGTTATTAGACCTTTTTGATGATTCTCAGATAAGTTTGAAACTCCTATGTTCAAATATGCATTTATGATCTGTAGATTACATGTTCACTATGTTTTTGACAAAATGATTGTCATGGTTAGGCCCAATTAGATCAAGTGTTTGATAAAGTTTTGTATGCTAAGCATTGTTCAATTATTTTATCATTTTAGAATGTTTTAGGAAATTCCGGGAAGTCATATGGAGGTTGTCCTAGAATCATGGCTCAAATCTCCGGATCGTAGGCACAAACCATAGATTTTGGGCCATAAGCGCATGAAGGTAAGCATATGAGTGTCATAACTACATGGATGAAGTGTCAAGCATGTAGTTGTGGGCCCAAGTCATTGAAAAGGTAGTTTAGCTCAAGGTCTGGTCACCTGGGGTGTTTCTCTAGCCCCTGAGTTTCTTGTAATCCCTGCAGGAAGTCAGGTTGTGGTCATTAATTTCTAGTTGTCAGCCTAAATTCCATAACTGAAGCTTGGAGATTGGGTCGTTTCATAGTAACTCTTCCTCTCGTAGTTACCCCAGTAGACCAGTGAAATGCAATAAATGTGGGAGGGGTGGTTACAAATTGGTATTAGAGTGGGTTCCATTCTCTTTGGGTGATATCTGATAACACACATTGGTATCAGGGCTCCCAGGTTCAACACCTAGACTAGATGTGAGAAATGTGTTTCTCATGCATGTGTGTCAATTCTTATGTGGTAGTTATGCATGCATTCTCATGGGTATGTTTGTCGTGCATGAGGTCATTGCATGCACTTGTTGTTATCACACATGATGTCCAGATATTGATATGATTATGTATATACATGTATCATGCTAATAAGGATTGATCTTGCAGATGAGATAGCCTCCCATGAACTTCAATGGGGTATGTTTGGTTTTGTTTATATTTGGTTTATCTGACATGGTATGTTTGCAGGAAGAAGAGGATCAGAGATGACTACAAAATTATAGTTCAGGAGACTTTCCTTATAGACCATATGAGCAACATAGAGATGAGTATTCTCTTGACATAACAGACACCTTAAGAAGTCTAAAGGAAGAAATTTGAAGTTGCAAAGCAGATAATGATAGGAAAGACTTTCTAGGGCACAGGAAAAACAAGTAGAGGTCAATACATTATCCTTCAGAATTTGTCAGACTTGCAAATATAGGGACAACCACGAATCAATTATGCAAAAGAGGAGAGGATTAATGGGGAATATGCTAGCGGGTCTCATGGTGTACACAAATCAGATATGGATTACATAGTTAGAGATGGCAGGTTGTTGGATACACCTCATAAGAGAGGTGGCAGATATGGGTTATACTCTAGTTCTAATTCAGATAGGTAACATGGTCATCATCGCTATCATCCTCATAAGAGGATTGAGAGGGGATATTTGCTGGATGAATTAAAGAAATCCAAGAAACCTACATTCAATGGAGAGTTAAAGAAGCCATAAGTTGTAGGGGCATGGTTGCTTGGAATGAAGAAGTTCCTTAATATGCATGACTATACAAAGAACATGAAGGCTAGGATAGCTATTTTTAGTCTCGAAGGGAAATACGAAATTTTGTAGGAAGATGTGAAGCATGTCTAAGGCATGAGGACAAAGTAGTTGAGTTGGCATGAATTCAAGAGACTCTTAAGGAAGTAGTACTTGTTAGAGAGGTGTTGTGAAAAAAAGGCCAAGGAGTTATATGAGATGAGGATGGGACCTATGATAGACGAACACTACATGTCTAAGTTCCTGGAGTTGTTGAGGTATATGACATATCTTAAGGATGAGAAGATAAGAGTTCATAGATTCATCAGTGGATTACCATTAACATTCAAGGATTAGATTGAGTATGATTAACCACAATCACTAGAGGAATTAATTGGAAATTTGAAGTACTCTTATGAGAAATTGAAGCATAAGCCTGAGTCTAAGCAAGGTTAGAAGGGGAATGATAAGACAAATGAAGGCCACTAAAGCAAGAAATACCTTAGGATTTAGTTGAGAAGGAGAATGTTTCTCCTTATAAGAAGTTTAATGTAGTTGAGAAGGGACATTGGTCGTAGCTTGGAGAGCAGCAGAACATAGATAGTGGTCCTTTGCAATGTTGGATTTGTGGCAGTGATCATCACAAGAAGGATTTTCCATTGTATCAGTGTGCCATACCTCAAATCTAGAGTTCTTAGGAGGTGCACATAATTGGGGATGTTTGACTGAATGTTCCTCCAATCTATGCCACATTTGATAACAAGCAAGTGGATCACCAAGAATCCATCATTAAGATGGAAGGTAATCTCTGTGATTTATTTGTTTCTATTTTTATTGATATTGGATCTAATAATAATTATGTTAACCCTGAACTGGTGGATAAGTGTGGTTTGAGTAAAGAAGTGCATGAAAAGTCTTGGTTGGTACAATTAGATATAGGTACTACAAAAAGAGTTCATCATTGAGTAAGAGCTTGTGCATTTGAGTTGAATGTATGTTACGTTTTCACATTTGAATGTGCTTCCATTGTGATAACATAGTATGCTTCTGGGTATGGATTGGGCTTACCTTCATAGGAATAAGGTGGATTATTATGAGAAGGCTATTGATTGATTGAATGATGATGGAGAGAAGAGAATCTTGCAGGGTAAGAAGAAGCCTACATTGGTGAGAATGTTTATATCTATGTAGGAAAAATGTAGTTAGATGAAAGGGTGTGTATTGTTCGACATGCATGTTTCTAGTGATAAAGGTAAGGATTTCGAGGATGTCAAACTCTTGAATATGTATCTAGTTTCATAGCAGTTTTAGGACATATTTCTAGTAGAGATTTCAGAGTTTCCTCCTCATAGGCAAGTGGAATTTTCTATTGAGTTGGTACCAGGGGCAGCACCAAGATCAAAAGCACCTTACAAAATGAACACTCAAGAGTTAGTGGAATTGAATTTGAAGTTGAAGGAAATGCTCAACAATGGATACATTAGGCAAAGTGTATCACCTTGGGGTGCACCAATGATTTTTATGAAGAAGAAGGATGGTAATCTAAGGTTGTTCATTGATTACAGGTAGTTTAAAAATGTAACCATCAAGAACAAGTATCTATTACTGAGGATCTGTAATTTTTTTGATTAGTTGAAGGGAGAAATAGTGTTCTCGAAGATTAATTTGAGATCAGGATATCACCAGGTTTGCTCAAAGAAGAGGACATCTACAAAACTACTTTTTGGATGAGGTATCAGAATTATGAGTTTGTTGTTGCTCCTTTTGGTTTAACTAATTCTCCAGCTACTTTCATGTGTTTAATGAATAGTGTGTTGCATCCTTATCTAAAAACATTTATGATAGTCTTTAGTGGTGACATATTGATATATTCTAAGAATGTGGAAGAGAATGAAGAACACCTAAACGTAGTGTTAAGACTTTTGAGAGAGCATCGTATGCCAAGCTTAGTAAATGCAGTTTCTTTCAGAAAAAAGTTCATTATTTGGGACATGTTGTTTCCAAGGAAGGTATAACAATGGATCTAGAAACTATTAGAGCTATCATGGAATGGGAA
>APFE030441016.1:0-10944 GCA_000404065.3 Pinus taeda | reverse complement strand
GGAGTGTTTTTTTTATCCGGTTAATTATCCCTTCTTTTCCCTTCTTTTTCAGAGGCGGATAATTCTCTGGATTTTTTTACTCGTGCACACCCCAAAGCCGAGGTGACGGTTTGAATATTGAGCCCATGACACATCTTAGTGTCTAGGGTCGATGTATATTACCATACTAGATCACACGAAAAGTTTCGTGGAATTGGGCTAGGTCTAAGTAGGATTTTTTAATAGTTAAAAATTTCCCGCAAAACGGGATTTTTTAATTATTTTTTATGTAAAGGCATAAATAAGTGGCCTTAGGAGATGTCTAGGGCGTATGGCCAGTCGAAATTCATCCTCAGAGGCCCAGCATTCTCCTAGAGCCTACTTTGGGGGTCGAAAAATGACTCCGAGTCCCTCAAAAGGCGATTTTCCAGTGACAGTGGCAAAAATGAAGAAAAAATTCAAAAAAATGAATAATTGGAAAAATTCAAAAAAAATTCCAAAGTCAAAATAAGTCAAATTTTGACATGGAAGTCAAGCAGAGGATCAAGGGTGATGTGGCAAGCAATGTGGGGCCCACCTCACCTCATAAAGTTTCAGAAAGTCAAAGTCAAAGTCAAAGTCAAAGTCAACGTTGAAGTCATGAGGCAAATGGAATTTCAAAGTATAACTTTGATTTAATTTTTGAGAAAATATTATAAGGTTGAGAAATTGTTATAATCTAAGTGGGACCCCACCTTGGCCCAACCATGAAAAAAGCACATAACAAAAAATATACGCATGCTAAAGTCCGTACAGCAATCTTAAAGGCAGCTCCAGCAATATTAACGTGGGCAGGTAAATACGTGGGCACCCACAGCCCATCTACACAGATCAGTTTACATGTTTATGTGGCACAGTTCAACGCTTTATTACACAGCCGGTCAACGTATCACCTCAGCCATCCCAGTATTACAGGTTGGCATCTCAAACCAAAATCCGTACGGCAGCAAACAGCAAGTTCACCGTGGCCAGCACTTCACACATGATTCAAACAGCATTTACGTTGGGATTAAATCAGCCAATTAACGTGAGCAGCATTCAGCTCAGCAATGTAACGTGGGCCCTCTCAAATATCAACGGCAGTCTACTCAGCAATACGCAGGTTAGCCAATCGGTGGGCAGTCAAACAGTTCACGGTGGGTAGCCACATCAGTTTAAACAGCAGTCACGTTGGCAGCCTCTACGCACAGCAGTCCACAGCCAGTAAACAGCATTTAGCGTAGTTATATACAGCAGTTATGTGGCAGTTTAACACACCTGGACAGCAGCCAATTCAGTTATATACAGCAGTTTAAACATTGGTCAAATAGCTGTCCATACACAGCATTGCCACATGCATATGTTCCAGCAGTTTATCAGCAGTTCATGGGCAGCCAGCAGCAGTCATAGCAGCCACTTGTCATTCCATTTTTTCATTGGGATCTTCACCTGATTGCCATTTGTCATTGGAATTTGCCTTGGGATTGTCTCCCATTTTCCTATTTATATGAGCCTTGGGCTCTTATTGTAATGATAGAACAAGCTATTGGGCGGGCGGAGACTCTGCCAGATTTTGTACTCAGTTTTCACATTAATAAATAAAAGTTTTTCGGGTTACTAGCTTCTCTTGTGGTGCGTGCTTTGGTACATGAGGTATATCTGTATCGCTTGATATTCATTTTGATTTTCATTTGCTATCTAGTTGTTTTTCATTTTGCCTGAAGGCACTATTGTCTAGGGAGGAGAGATTTGCAGCTATCTCAAATCTCTTCTGGGCTTGGTATATTTTGTGCACTTGTTGCAGCTTGTCCATTCTCGGTTGAATGACAAGCTCAACTTGGTCTCTATATGCCAAGTCTCTTTTTGCACTAACAACTCGTTTGCAAGTGTTTTCTGTGTTTTCAAGGGATAGGTTGCCAGCTCTATTGGAGTGCAAGGACTTCTTCAGTGGGAATAGTCCACTCCAAGGATATCAAGGGTCCCACAAGATGTTCAAGCCAGCAAGCTCATAAGACACGAAAAAGATTTACTCAAGAGGGAGTTTTTGGAGCCCTTAGCTTAGTTTCTATTTTGAAAAGTTAAAACAAATTTTCTCCTTTCATTTAAAGCATTTGTCTTCATCATGAAAAATATAAAATATAAAAAATTATTTTTGTTGCCAGATTCAGTGGTTTTCATGTTATATCTTTCACGCTGAGATCTGAAGTTTCAAGTCGAGATACGAATATGATATCTAGTTAATGGTTTATAACTCGTGGTGGTTTGAAAGCATTCATCTTTTTTTTTAAATCTTCAGTTGCTGGATATCATTTGGGTCATTCACAGAGCACTGTGATCTAGCCGATGACAAATGATTGTTGTTCACGTTTCATGTTTCTATAATCATCTAGCAAGTAATCAGCTTAATAATGATCTCTCAAGGCACTGGTCTGCTAACTAATCAAATCATTTTAGTGCTTATCTTAATCATGTCTCGTGTCTCCCAACCAACTGGTCGACAGTTGGTCTTCATCATCTCTCAGGGTCTACCCCCCTTAGCCGCGGGAGACAGGCTTAAATGGAGGGATCGGGGATCAGAGTGACAGCCCCCTGTCTGAGCGTTGTCGTGCCGATCCGCGCGACAACAGGACCACATGGCTAGATTAGGTGGCGGAGAAATGGCACAACAAGCTAGTTGATGGCTCCAAGGGGCTGCCGGCTGAGGACCATCTTCTAGATTTTTTTTTTCTAGGGATATCACCCACAAAATTGTGGGTAACAGAGCATATAAAGGTCATCAACATTCAGCTCAGTTAGAGCAAACATGTCACAAAGTGGGCTCTGAACCACGGTGGGAGGGTAACAAATTTTCCTCACTTTCACTCGCGCTACATCCAATTGACAGCACGTGTGTGTATTTTTTTCTCCAAGAAAATATCGTTATTCTTATGCAAGGCAGAAATGGGAAAGTTACTTTCAATAGATGCTGGGGGGCACATCTAAAGTATATGTCCTAAAAATACTGTTCAAAGCAGAAATCATTAAGATATTCTGGGACAAACCCCTAGGAATTTATAGTCCAAATTAAAACAGCTGATAAATATCCAAATATCAGTAAGACGTCGAGGGACAGAACCCTGAGATTTATGGTACAGAAGTACAGCAAAACAGAACAGGGAAAAGAACCTGTAAGAAATTTCCAAAACAGTTTTACAGCAAAAACAGATGACACATGAAAAAACCCAGGCCTTTATAGCTCATATGTCGATGGACCTGGAAACCACGGGAAGGGTTTCCTTGTCTCTATGCTGTTAGAATTATTAGTGTACTCTGTACATATGGCCACAGCTCATGTATCATTGTTGCTTGTGATTATGGCTAATGACATATTCTTTATTCTTTTATTGTATCACTGGGTATGGTTAAGGCTGAACTAGTCAAACTTGATATGTAGGCTCAATAACCCTCTTGGAGTGTTTGCCCATGTTTTATAGGCTGATAAGCCTCTCTCGAATGAATGCCCCACTTAACTGTGTATAAATACACAATTTAAGCTCTCATTTGTATCATCTCATATTTTGATATTCTTCATCTGAAACAGTGTGTTATAACCCCGAGTGCACTTAATTTTGGTCTTATCTCTTTGATTGGCGTCTTTCTCTTAGGCACATTTGTGTATTTCTGTGTTCAGCATCTGTGCCTGGTTTTTATACTCCTTGAGTGCACTATATCCCTCTTTGTCACACTTCTGAGGCGATTTCAAAATTTGGGTGAGATTTGGTTCCATCGATTCTTTTGTTGACCCTTACAAATCAACATATGCTCCATCAAGTCTATAGGACCCTCATGACTATACAACCAATCTTTTGACAGCCAATCAGTGAACCTGTTGAGTTCCCTGAATATATGATAGTAGGCATTTTTAAACCTGCTTTCCAGAAGTTTTACTTATCCATAAGACGGATACAATTCTAGATATTGCACCCTAGTGGTTGCCAACATCCAGTCATTATTAACTTTTAACCAATAAAAACATGAAGGTTCAATACAATTCCTTTCTAAGGCAATCCTAAGCAGAGTTGCGAGGGCCCATAATTCTACCTTTTGTTATGTACCCCTTCCCAAATTTGCTTTGAAGGATAAGTAGCGAGTATTAGATAAGATCAGAACCCCTACAACCCCACAGACATCAGGGGTCCTTTCACAAGCACCTTCATTGAATGAAGAGGGAAATGACTTATCAATGTCAAGTGAGCCCAAAATTATTTGAGGCTTAAGCTTAGAAGGCAATTTTAAGTCTTCATAGGTGAATTTAATGTTTTAGAGAAGCTGTGGGGGAGACGGTTTTCTTCTGGAAAAGAGAAGCATTCCTAGTAAGAGAAACTGTCCAGGAGACCACACAAGGAAAGAGACCTATGTTTCTTTACATCAGAATCCTCAAACCAGCTTTGCAAGGCCTGTACAATGTGAAATGTGTGTGTATATACCTGTGTTGGATGTATTGTGTATGTGCTATGTATGTGTGAACTATGAACATAGTGCAACCTGTACCCCTGTACTGGCAAACCTAACTGTTGCAGATGTCTTTAGTTATATGCATATTGATATCCTTCATGCTTGCATACTGATGCCAATGAATCCATGACTCTAGGTTTTGTGATGGCTCCAAATTTTGGGAGTCCTTTATAATCAGCAATGGCTTATAGAATAATTAGGTTTGACTGGATTACATATTCTGAGTTGAAATTTGTACCCATGGTGTCTGCAGGTATGACGTGTTGGGCTGTTTACTGAGGAATGCGAAGCTCATCTCTTTGTTTATCTCCAGTTTGCTTTTCTATTCCACTGGGTTAAGCATAATGGCCTTTGAAAAATTGAGGCTAGTTCTACCAATTTTGACTCGAGCAAAACAAATGGCAATAGAGAATATTGCTGAATTCTTTGCTTCCAAAGAAAGTGCAACTTCAGCAGAGTCGCTAAATGAACAAGATAGAAGAGAATCTTTTATAAATTTGCAAAAGGACAATATGGTTGGAGCTCTTGGCTGTCCTCTTGGCATGGCAGTTGCCTCTGTTTTAGCTGAGGTAAGTATGATAGAAACCTTAACCTGCTGCATTTCAATTCTATAGATTGGTTGTATTCATAGTGGAATGGGATGAATTGGCCAGCATAACAAAAGTATGGATGTGGCAACACAGTGTAAATCCCAAGTAGATCTAGATTACACCCAAATACGAGTCTGCCAGAAATGGTTTCAGCTGGTTGGAACCAAAGCCTGGGAACACTTCATTATGCCAGTAGCAATATTAGAATGTGATTTGTATAAAAAAATGGTTCCTGTACATTGCTATGCTACATATATTTTATTACCTGATTGAAAGAAGTTTAGAAAGCATCCTTCCCACTTGCTAATGGAACTCTGAGATTGCCCTTCTGAGAATTTGGGATATAGTTGATTTTTAATTTGTCCCCTTTGATTGGTGATGTTAGTGACAAGTCAAGAAAAATTCGAAGAGCATTATTTTGTTCATATTTCATATAACCTAATTATCTGATTATTCAGTTTAGCTAAGGAATAGTATTCATATCTCATATTTTGCAGATAGTGTTTAGGCTGTGGTATTGTGTAAGAATTGTAGTATTTAGGATACAGAGAGGAAGCAGCTGGGCTTGTCCTTGTTTTGCATAACTTTATGGACCAGTCTGTAATCAGTCAGTCTATGGCCAACCTGATTCACCAACATGCTTTAAATTTATTTATTCCTTCATTGGTGTCATTTTTAAATTCTGCTGCATGTTTACTTATGTTTTTACTTTATCATCCTCCTGCTACTATGTATTTGAGCAAGAATACAATACAAAAAAACCAACAATCTCACATGCAACAATACACTGAAGTTTTGCTCTTTTATACCTCATATTGTAGGAGGTTCCACCTGTGATTTTCATCAGATTGATGGAGATTTGCTTCTTGTTTGTTGGAGCTATTGGTCTGACTTGGGAGGATTCATCTTTAAGGGGCCCCATCTCTTCATGGCATTATATCATTTGATGGAGATCTTTGGTTGGGGGAGTCTCATTTCTTCTTGTTGGATTGTGATTGTGCTTGCTTCCAGGTGGTCTTCTCACATGTGCTTGCCTTGTTCTAGCCACCCAAGGGTTGGATACTAGTAGTATGGGATGAGATGTGGCTTATGTACTGGAATTTCTTAGTATTTGGTTCTCTCATCATTGTTGCAGATGTTTGGTTGATGGAGCTTTAGGGTTAGAATTTTATGTTCTTGATTGATCCAAAATGGATTCAGTTTTGCCTCCGGATCAAAGTCTTCAAATGCAGATGAAAGTAGATCAAGTGTCAACGGTCAATGGTCAACAGTCAATGCCTATGTCAGCAGGACACGTGGCAACCCAGGAATGAGCCACGGGTTCTGGATGATGTCTCTTAGAAGGTGACGTGGCAATTTGTGGTTGATTCACATGGGCCAATTTGGTGCTGACACATAGCAGCCCGGACTTGCCCAATGTTGGCATGAAATCCCAATGTGGCGGATGAGAAAGAAATTTGGCAAAATGCTAAAATTGACGGAAATCGCAGGTAGGTGGTGATCCTTTGATCAGAGGAGATCGAGGCATATCACATTAGAACATGCAAGCAGGTTAGCATTTCAAACGCACGCGATGTGGTTATTAAAAAGAGTTTGAGTTCCAGTAGGAAAGTGGGAAGTGGTATCTCGCACGCCCTAAAGGTGGTAAACGGATTTTCTAAAATTCACGCGATTAACCTTAGCGGGTGACACGTAGCATGAGAAAACCACTTTTCTCACGCGCTCTCGCTCTGATATTGGTCGTGCAAGATTTCACGTGAGATTGCGTGACAACTGTTCGATTGGACGGATTACATCGACAGTGGAGATCGTCTGGGTTAATTAGCTAGCGGACAACGCAATAGCTGTTGAATCATGTGGGATTGATCGATGGTGGAGATTGGCCAAGCCAGTTGGCGAGCGGGTGACGCAATAGCCGTCGGATCGGACATGACTTGGTTGTCGAGATCTTTGTCGGAAAAAGGTTGGACAGTCGGGGTCAAACCCACGACCGCCGAACCTTTGATGTTATGTTATCGCATTATCCCACATTCACCGCAAATTGAAACTATATATGGTATATATTACCATATCACAAAAACAGAACGAAAGATTATGGTTTTGGACCATTCCAAGGGGTTTGGAGGTCACAGTGGCCAGATATGGTCGAGTTTATACTCGTTTGACTCGAAATCTCGAGCTGAACACAAGGGTGATGTCCATTTTCTTATTTGAGACTCTGTTTTGGAGCTCATACTTGTAACAACAATTTGAAGACAAAATAAAGAGGTTAGCACTGGAAGTGAAAGGACAAGGAGACGTAGCCAGGAAGTCTGGTGAACTCCTTTATTAAATTTGGTTGTGTTGATGTGTTTTCTAATTGTTTATGTGTTTATGTTATTCGCAATCTTTTTTATCCGTTGCACTAATAACATAAGCAAATTCACACATAGTCTATAATACCTTTTTCATTAACGGATCAAGTGGTATTAGAGCAGCAAGGTTTTTAAGGTTTGACAAGTTTGTGTGGAGATTTGAATGCTTACTAGGTTGAGGCTCGGATGAGGTGAAGGTGAATTTGTTGAGGCGAATCCAGAGATTGGAAGGGTCTTTTCACAAAAAAGGATGGCAAATGAAATTCCACTTGGATCAGAATTCCAATTCTTGGATAGTATGATGACGATACGTTTTTATGACGATACGTGCAATGGTGGAAGAGATGTATAATGAGTTGAAAAAGGGTAAAGGTGAAGGCACTTCATCACCTAAACCAGACAAAGGAGTAGAGGAACCTTTTCTTATTTTTCCTCCAGATAAAGAGGCAAGGGAAAAGCTTCCACCATCTCCTCCATCATCACCATCATCGTCGTCATTGTCCTCTTCTCATAAAACTAGTTCTTCTAAAAAGAAGAAAAAGAAATCCTCTTTGATCAAATTAGATGTAAAATTTGATTTGCCAATTTATGATGGAGAACTTAACGCTGAAAAGCTTGATAATTGGATAAGACAAATTGAGGTATATTGCAGGGTGCAGAAAGTTGTTTCAGAAAGGAAGAAGATCCAGCTTGCTAGCCTTCGACTTGGAGGAACCGCACTTGTATGGTGGGAAGGCAAGACACAAACACATCTCCAAAAGCATGGTTTAGTCATTTCAACTTGGAATGAATTTTTTTCTGCTATTAAAAAACAATTTTATCCTTTGGTTTATATGCAACAAGCAATGATGAGTTGGCAAACACTACGTCAATTAAAAGGTCAAAGTGTTCAAAGTTATACTCAGGAATTTCGTAAGAGAGCTTTAACATTAGGCATATCATTGGACTCACCAGAGACATTGTTGAAATACATAGGTGGTCTTCATAGTTATCTACTTATGTGTAATCCAACTAGCTTAGATGATGTATCAGTTCAAGCAACTCATCTAGAAGCTAGAGGTAAAAATGTAACCCAAGATGTTGGGAAATCATCCAAACCTATTGAAAGCAAGAATAAAGGCAAGAAGAAATTGAAATGGAAAGAGAAGAAAACAAACACTGTGAAGAAGGATAAGCCTTCATGCACTCATTGTAAGAAGGAAGGACACGATGAGGCACACTGCTGGTCATTGCATCGAGAATTGAAGCCTAAGAAGTGCGGGAGCAAAGAGCGAAAGAATGCTGCTGCTATTCAAAAAGACTTGGGATTAGATTCAGGTAACGAGACAACGGTTACAACTACATGTATAAAAGGTAAAGATTCTAAAGCATCTGCAAGTACTTCTTCACATTTTGTTGATAATGATAATGATGAGAGGAAAAGAAATGAACTATTTCAAATTAGAGTCATTTCCAAGCATACTAAAATTGATACATTATTTGATAGTGGGTCACAAGTTAATTTGATTTCTAAAGCAATTGTAAGGAAGCTGGGTCTAGAAACAAAACCTCATAAAAAGCCATATCCATTAGGTTGGGTGTGTGATAAAACTAAGCTACAAGTTACGAAACAATGTAAACTTCGTTTTGCTATTGGGTCAAAGTTTGTAGATGAGGTTGAGTTAGACGTAGTCCCATTGGACATATGTGGAATTATATTAGGAAGTTCATACTTGTACGATAGAAATGCTATCTTCTATCGAACTGAAAATAAGTATCAACTCACTAAGGATGGAACTGAATATATTGTAAGGGCTCATAAACTCAAAGATAATTTCTCTTTCATAAATTCAGGACAGATGAAAAGAATTGTAAATTCAAGTAAACAATTTTTACTTATGATTGTAAAAGCAAAGGATATTGATAAATTTGTTGCATTCCAAGGCTGTAATCCTAAACAGAAAGGTGATCTAGTTAAAGTTGTTTCCGATTACAATATTTTGTTTCAAGAGCCTAAAGGGCTTCCACCCAAGCAAGAGATAGAACATGAGATTTATTTGCAGCAAGATGCTCCACTACCTAACATTGGAATGTACAGGTTATCAGCGCTAGAGAATGTAGAGATAAAGAAGCAGGTACAGGAGTTGCTCGATCAAGGGTTTATTCGACTAAGCACATCATCGTGCGGATCACCTATTGTGTTAGTGCGAAAGAAAGACTGTTCGTGGAGAATGTGCATTGATTTTAGAGCATTAAATAAAATCACAGTAAAGAATCGTTATCCTCTTCTTCGTATTGATGATTTGTTAGATCAGTTAAAAGACGCAATTTACTTCTCTAAATTGGACTTGCGAAGCGGCTACCATCAGATCAGAGTTGCAGAACAGGATGTATGGAAGACTGCTTTCAAAACGAAGCAAGGACTCTATGAATGGATGGTTATGCCTTTTGGCTTAACTAACGCTCCAGCTACATTCGTGCGAGTCTTGAATGATGTATTTAAACCATTCATTGATGATTTTGTAATAGTAAATTTAGATGATATTCTTGTTTTCAATAGAACATGGGATGAACATGTAAAGCATGTAAAGCAGATTTTAGATGTTTTGAAAAGAGAAAATCTCTATGTAAAACTGTCAAAATGTGAATTTGGCAGAACATCTTTGAATTATTTGGGTTATATTGTAGGGGTGGTGAATTGAAGATAGATCCCTCTAAGGTCGAAGTCATTGTAAATTGGCCTAAGTCAGAACATGCAAGTAGGTTAGCATTTCAAATGGACGCGATGTGGTTATTGAAAGAGTTTGAGTTCTAGCAGGAAAGTGGGAAGTGGTATCTCGCGCGCCCTAAAGGTGGTAAACGGTTTTTCGAAAATTAACACGATTAACCTTAGCGGGTGACACGTAGCACGAGAAAACCACTTTTCTCGCGCGCTCTCGATCTGATAACGGTCGTGCAAGATTTCACGCGAGATTGCGCAACATCTGTTCGATTGGACGACCTACATTGACGGTGGAGATCCTCTGGGTTAGTTGGTGAGCGGACGACGTGATAGCTGTTGGATCATGTGGGATTGATCGATGGTGGAGATTGGCCAAGCCAGTTGGTGAGTGGGTGATGCGATAGCCGTCGGATCGGACGAGACTTGGTTGTCAAGATCTCCGCCGGAAAAAGGCCGGACAGTCGGGGTCAACCCCACGACTGTCGGACCTTTGATTTTATGTTATCGCATTATCCCACATTCACCGCAGATTGCAGCTACATATGGTATATATTACCATATCACCAAAACAGAACGAACGATTATGGTTTTGGACCATTCCAGGGAGTCTGGAGGTCATAGTGGCCAGATATGGTCGAGTTTATACTCGTTTGACTCGAAATCTCGAGCTGAACACAGGGGTGATGTCCATTTTCTTATTTGAGACCAATGTTACTTGGGAGCGGGAGCGACCATTTTCAGAAGCTCCCGGTTTGGGAGCGAATCCCAGAGCGATTTTTTAAAAATATATATATTTTTTATATTTTTT
>APFE030441013.1:76066-95454 GCA_000404065.3 Pinus taeda | reverse complement strand
AATCCGAACAGACTAAGTAGTCCAAGGGACCTTGGGATGTGAATCCCAACGGTCACCAAATGTACTATAAATGTATATCAGATCGTTAATAAAATTGCAATGCAAGCTTATCTTTCTATTTGTTTCTCATTCACCATGTCTGTTTAACACATGTAAAAAGGTTTAATATTGAGTCAAATATAATTTATGTATCCTCCACACCAAGCCAGCCTAGAAGAGATCAAGTGAGCCTAAGGACACTAATTAAACCTCACTTGGAGCCGATGAATAGAATTAAGTCGAAGTCATTTGGAGCATCTTATCTCAATCTATTTTGATATCTCAATAGAAGTTGGAGAAGTGGGAAGTAGGTTGAAATGGGTCTAAGGAAGCTGAAGGAAGTGCGATTTGGGTGGAGTCTAAGGTGAAGAAGAAAATATAACTTTTGGTGCCACTCCCTCTCTTTGTTTCATGCCCTAATTTGGAATATCGAAGTCTTCCAAGTTTCACTGATGTTGGAAGCTTACTAATGAGAGAAGTTGCTGCATAGTCGAAGTTGCTGAAAAAGAGGTCAAAGATCTAGGAGTTTTACTTGGTGTGGATAGAATATTTTGTCTTTGTCTAGGCTGAAGAGTATCAAAGAATACTATTGAAAGGAAGAACTTTTGACTGTGTTTTCCCCTTGAGGGTGGTGCTTCCTTTGCATAGTGCCTACATATTGTGTCTCTTGTTTTTGTTATCTTCATACACAGGTAATATAGTAATTTCTTGATGAAAGATAAGATAATAAAGAAGCAAAAGAAGCCAACACAACACACAAGTAATTATCAAGAAAGGAGAATCAAACACTAATATATTTGCATTCATTTTGCAGCATGGTATCAGAGCTAAGGTCAGGAAAAGTTGAAGATCAATTTGTTGGCATGGATTCTCCCTCTTTGATGAACTACATAATAATGGGTATAAACACTACTGGAAGATCAATCAAGAAGGTCATCCACTACTTATTAAACAAGGTCAAAAATAAAGGATTCTTGGATGCTCTTACATGTTCTCTTAATGATGACAATGCATGGATCATTGATAGTGGAGAATCTAGACACATGATAGGAGAAATTAAACATCGTCATACACTATCAAAGGAGCCATATTCTTTTGCAGTGGAATTGGGTGACAAAAAAATCTATGTTGTTAGACTTATGGGATCAAAATCATTGAAGATAGATAATGGATCGAAGCTGCACCTCAACAACATTCTATATGTTTTAGGTTTGAAAAAGAATTTTATTTTTATTTCTTGTTTAAAAGATAAAGGGGAAATATTTGCTTTTGTTGATGCAAAAGTGTTGGTTTGGGGAAAGGCTCTAGCATTAATAAGGCTATAGTTCATGAAGGAGAGTCATTACACCACCTCCTCAAGATTTGGTTCATATGGAAATAAGTCCCATCGAGCTATGGCATAGGAGGTATGGTCATCTATATTATAATTTCATCCCTACTCGTAGTAAATTGGTTCATGGTATTCCCAATATGAAGTTAGATCATGAAGGTGTGTGCAAGGAATTCTCTTTGGTAAATCATATGAGAAATCCATTTCTGAATAGTGAAATTAGGTCTACATGAATATTACACCTCATTAATTTTGATGTGTGTGGGCCCCTATTTGACAAATCACTTGGAGGTCATCTCTACTATGTGACATTCATTAATGACCATCCTAGAAAGACAGGACTCTACCTCCTCAAAATAAAATATGAAATATTCGATAAATTCAAGGAGTTTAGGGAAGAAGTGGAAACCCTAACTGAAATAAAGATAAAAACTATCAGATCTGACAATGGTGGGGAATACACTTCTAAGGAATTGATTACATATTGTAAGGAAGCATACATTAAGAGGGAGCTCATAGTTCCCTATTATCCTGAACAAAATGGATTGGCCGAAAGGAAGAATAGGTCAATTTAAGAATGCATTCAAACTATGTTCCTTGATCAAGACCTACCAAAATTATTGTGGGGAGAAGAAGAAATGACATTCGTTTACATTAAAAATAGAAGTCTTCATAAGAGTCTTGATAATACAACACCTGAAGAAGTATTCATAGGAAAGAAGTTGAGTATGCATCACGTCTGAATCGTTGCAAGTCCATCATACATCCATGTTCTAAAAGACAAGAAAAATAATGATTCTACAAGCTTCAAGGGAATATTCATTGGTTATAATCTCTCTTCAAAAGCATATAGAATCTACATCAAGGAAGGAAGATGTATTGAAGTAAGCAGGGATGTCATATTTGATGAAAATCAAGCATAGAAGAAATCAAAAGCTATTCCTATTGATTCTGATGATGAATAAGCTCCCATATTTGAAGAGTAAGAAGTTCATCATGAATACCCTACCACAAATATCAAAGAATAAGGACCAAGTGAGCCTATTCAATTGGTGGTCATCCCAACCACAAGGAAAAGGAAAAATTTGTTAAAAGCTACATTAGAATATGTTGAAGGACATGTAGCCACAAAAGGAACCTTCAGGGAAAGAAAGAGACCGAAGAGATATTATGTTTATGTTGCATATATGACAAAATTGTTGAAGTCAAAGCGTCTACATTCAAGGAAGTTTCACATGAAGAGGTTTGAAAGAGATCAAGGCAGGAAGAATATCAATCCATCATGAAGAATGGGGTTCACGAAATCATTCCTAGACCTAGTGATAAATAAATTGTCACACCCAAATGGATCTTTAAGATCGGACATGTTTTTGGTGGAATTATATACAAGTACAAAGAAAGATTCATTACAAGGGGTTTCTATAAAAAGGAAGGCATTGATTATGAAGAAACCTTTAGACCCACAACAAGGCAAACTACCATTAGATCTTTTGTTTCATTAACAGATACAATGGGTTGGAATATCCATCAAATGGATGTGAAGACTACATTTCCGAATGGGACTATTGATGAGGAAGTGTATATAGAATAACTTGAAGGCTTTGAAATTAATAGTAAGGATTGTAATGTTTGCAAACTTAATAAGGCCCTATATGGTTTCAAGCAAGTACCTAGGGCCTGTTATGCTAGGATAGATACATGTCTACTTAGAATTGGGTTAGTGAAGAGTTCTACTGATCTGAATCTCTACATCAAGGTCGTGAATGATGAGATCGTCATTATTCTACAATATTTGGATGATCTACTCATCACAGGTGTGAAGCGAAGAATTCAACAGTGTAAGAATATGTTGGCAAGTGAATTTGAAATGAAGGATCTAGGACTAATGCAATATTACTTGGTTCTAGAAGTATGGGAAAGACCTGGAGAGCTATATTTGGGGAAAGGAAAGTACATCATTAGTTGTTGCAGAAATTCAGGATGATGGATTCCAAGCCGATGACTACTCCTATGATCACCAATCTCAAGAATTTGAGGGACTATCACTTTAGTCTCATGGATCCTACCTCCTATAAATATTCGCTCGGTTACCTAATGTATCTAGTAAATACTAGGCAAAATATATTTTTTGCAGTAAACATTCTTAATGAGTTTTAGTTAGATCCCCATCATGATCATTGGATAGCTACCAAAGATATATTGAGGTATCCTCATGGCACTATATATCACTGCCTAAAGTATTATATTCGGGAGGTCAAGATATTTGGCTTCATAGACTTTGTTTGGGCTGGCAGTGAGATTGATGGAAGGAACACTACCAAAGGATGTTTTATTCTGGGAGCTACTATGATCTCATGGATGAGTATGAAGAAAGATATCATTTCTTTAAGTAGTGTCAAGGAAGAATATGTGGTTGCATGTGAAGTAGGAAAGGAGTTTGTTTGGTTATGGAAGCTTCTAACATATCTGTTCGAGAAGTCTCTGGGTCCTACTATGATTCATTATGACAATCAAAGTTGTATCAAGATGTATGGAGATCTCTTGTTTCATGCTAGAATGGAACATATCAAAAATAAGTTCCACTTTATTAGGAACCTGGTGAAAGATGGGATTGTGAAGTTGGAGTATGTCTTAACAGATGAATAGGCAGCAAATATACTAACAAAGGCTCTTCCTAATAAGAAGTTTGAATATCTGAGGAACCTTCTTGGTTTGGTAGACATTATTGATTGTATTGATGATAAGGAAATGGAAGAGATTTGTTGAGGCTTTGTGAGTAAAGCATTGCCTTAGAAGGCATCTAGCTAACACTTTCTGTTGATGTCTAGGTCCCAAAGTAGGGAAGGTGGCATGGGTTGTAGAGCTCTAACCATGGATATGCACCTAGGTCCCTGGGATGGTGGTTAGTAAGTAAGGCTAATGGTACCTAGCGAAGATGAAATCTTGATTCCACCTTATTCCCACTTAAATAGATTTCCCTGGTTAACAATCTAGCCTGTGGGATTGTGGTGCCTAAATTGGTCATATATCGCCTTGCTCAGGAATCTAGTTGATGGGATTATGGTGCCTAAATTTATTCATTGTTCATATAGTTTGACATCTTCCATTGTATTTGTATATTATGAATATGTCCCTAGTTAAGAGGGAGTGTTGGAAAATGTAACTAGGTTTGGTCTTCATTAAGAAAATAATTTGTATTCTTATTACAATGACTTATTAAAGTATGGATTTCATGCTTGGGTCATCATTATATTAGTCAAAGTCCCCATTGTTGACTCCTAGGATTAATATTGAGTTTATAGAGTCATTGTATATTCAAAGAGACCATTCTTGGGCTTTTTGAATCATGTAAAAATGTTTACTATTGATTCAAATATAATTTATGTGTCCTCCACACCAAGTCATCCTAGAAGAGATCAAGCCAGCCTAAGGACACTAATTCGACCTAACTTGGAGCCTATAAATAGAAGCAAGTTGAAGTCATTTGGAGCATCTTATCTCAAGCTAGTTCAATATCTCAAGAGAAGCTAGAGGAGTGTGAAGTAGGTCAAAGTGGGTCTAAGGAAGTTTAAGGAAGTGTGATTTGGGTGTAGTCTAAGGAGAATAAGAAAATAAAACTTTTGGTTCCTCTCTCTCTCTCTCTATTTTGTTCCCTAATTTGGAAGACCAAAGTCTTCCAAGTTTCATTGATGCCAGAAGCTGCCTGATGTCAGAAGTTGTTGCATAGTTGAAGTTGCTGGAAAAGAGGTCAAAGACCAGGGAGGATGACTTGGTGTGGAGGGAAGGTTTGGTCTTTGTCTAGGGTGAAGAGTATCAAAGAACACTATTGAAAGGAATAATTTTTGAGTGGGTTTTCCCCTCGACAAGGGTTTTTCTTTGGCATAGTGCATACATCTCGTGTCTCTTGTTTTGTGATATTCATACGCACATAATATGGTAATTTCTTGATGGAAGATAAGATAATAAAGAAGTAAAATAAGACAACACAACTCACAAGCAATTATCAAGAAAGGAGAATCAAACCCTAATCTATTTGCATTGATTTTCCAATAGAACCATGATTATCAGCAACTAATTCATAGGTTACAAGTTGTGCTTGCAATTGCAAGAAAAACATTCCGTTGAGATATTTCTTAATAAATGTAAAGAAAGGTGGATGACTAAGGCAATAAAGATTCCCAAACAAATTGGTTAATGGAGTTGAAAATACTACAACACTACAAAAAAGAAATCAATGCCAAGAGTCATTGTCCTGTCCACTTTTGACTATGTCACCTTTACCATCAATCTCGATAAACAAAATCAAACAAAACTTCCTATACTAGAAAATCCCTAAAATTGGGATTAAAATGCTTCGAATTTCAATGATTTTTCACCAAAAGGGAGAAGCAAGTGCTAGAGTTTATGTGGATTTTTATGACAAAGAATGGACGATTGAGGATGTTTAATGTTGATGAGATATATAGAAAAGTATATTTATATTAAGAAAACACACTATGAACACATAATGAAAATATAAGTGATACCAGAGAGGGTACATGCCATATTTTTTCTATTTTGAGAGAAATCAATGAGGAGCATATTTAAGGGAGATAATCATGAAAGTTAGGACTCATGGAGACTAGAGAGAATGGATAGGAAAAAAATGAACAGGAACATGGATGTTTGACAAAGTATTAATCACCTAACAAGTATAGAAATTTTATGTCAAAGGTTTTAGGACAAAATGGAAAATCTAATGGGGAAAAGTGCCAGGGGAGATTCTATGATATGATACCACTGATAACACACCTGACACTGAAAGACAATGATAAATAAGGAATGTGTTGTTTTACTATTAAAATGGTACAAATATTAATAAAATTTCATGTGATCATTGGATTGATATTCCAAGCTCTCTTACAATTGTTGTGATGATATATTTTTCTTCATAGATACCCTAACAAATTAGGTGTCCAACAACTAAACTATGTATCTATGTTATATTATTAACAATATTTGTTATGAAATTTTTAATTATATTACGTTATGAATTATACATTACTCTTTTATATTACTTTATTTGTTATTTTCTCTATTGAGCCTGTATTGATTCCCGTCTAAGGTGGGAGAGTACTTGAGCATGTACATTCCTAAATGGGGGATAGAAAGTGATGTGACAAACTAAGCTTCGGTTGATGGGACATACGACCAAATCAAAATTAGACTAGCACTAGACCTGTGCATTTTTAGGGTTTGCAATGAGAAATTGGGGACTCATACTTGAATTGGAGGACCGACCCATCAAAATATAAGCATTGAGTGTGCATGGGGAACCCATTTTTGGAGCCAAGTATGAGTTCATAAAGAGCTAAGACTAGTAGTGTTAAAGAAACTAAAGGAACCAAATTGTTGATCTCTAAGTATGGAATGGATATTTGAGTAAATAATATATTCCTTGGTTTTGATGTAGCAACCACCTATAAGACAATAAGAAAGTTGACACCTTCTTGGGTCACATTTGAACTGATGAATGAGAATCCTAAGTGGGTTGAAATCTTTGGGATAGAGGGGAAAGCACACTGAGTTTTGTGTTGTTATATAAATTATTTGGTGAGACAACCTAGCTCCAAAGTCACAGAAACCCATCAAATCATGTTGAGTCACGAGCATGGAGCATGAACCTAACAAAGTTCCTGCTTGAGGTTACTCTAGTGAGTTTAGTGGGGAATGTTTTGGAGAATCAACTCCCCAGTTGGTTAATAAAGATAAAAATATTTCCATTATGGGAGGTTTGCCTATATGGAATGCAAAAATCCTTTTCTTACTAATTATGAGTTGTTGAGGGTGGGCTCGATCACATACTCCTGATATGTACAAGCCTAGATTTAGGAGTTTGGTCCACTATAATGACTCAAAGTTGTAATCACCTTGGACCAGTGTGTGTGTGTGTGTGTGTGTGTGTGTGTGTGTGTATACTTTCAGGTTACAAATAAAGTTGTTACAGAGAAGGGGGTTGAACCCCCGAAAGAAAGTATGGACCCAAGAATTTGGTTATAAGAGCCCCATATTACACTAGAGTGGGCATTTGGGCTCAACACAAGGTAAACCTATGGATGAGAAACAAATGGTAGAACATACCAAATAGCCCCAACTTCCCAAACTAGGCCAAAATCCCTAGTGAGACTTAATACACCGACATTGTGGATTTTTATGATTTAACTATCATAATCGATCTTTATTTGCATGTTGGGTTGGATAAGCACTATGATGGTAAGAGGAAATGGTCCACTTTGATAAGAAGTAGGTGAATAGTAGCCAATACTGGTTATATGAGAGTGATTGACATGTTAATTAAGGGCGGTATGAAATATTTGGACTCCAATGAATAGGAAATTTGGGCTTTTGTGAGTCGATCTGGTCACTTACAAGTGTTTATAGAGTCAAGTGGAGACAAGGAATTTGACCAGTCAATACAGATGCGTCAAAGTGGTATCAGAGTGGAAATGATACTCTTTGGCATTAAGAAATCTAACAAATGTTTGTATTGCAATCATTTTCTGGCCAGTGAGTATTTGGAATAGTTATAGTGATAACAGAGTGTCAGAGAAACTTGAGAAGAATTTTAGGAAAGAGTAACTAAGAAAGAATGCAAGGAGAGGTCGAGTCTCAACAAAACATAGGGTTAGGAGAAAATTGAAGATATACCATCCAATTATAGAGCTAGAAAGAATTGAGATATTCATATCTTAGAAGTGGAGAAACTAACAGACATTAGAGGGAATTTCATCTTAATAGTGACGATGAAATTTTTGTGTACATAATATGTAAACCAATCAAAATAATTTAAATTTAAAAAGAGTTACATGTAAATATTTTGGATGGAAAATAAAAAAACTACTTTTTTCAATTGTATTTTTTATTTATCTTCTGATAGGTTTACTATAATTTCAAGTGTAGACACTCATTCAATGCAGAATTAAATTTCACATCCAACAAGTAGCCATTATGTATACTTTTAAGAAGACCAACATTGATAAAAATTGAAGATACATTAAAAATGAGTGTTGAACATGCTTTTTAATGTACCTTTAATTTTTATTAATGTGGTTCTTATTAGAAGTATGCATAATGGGTACTTGTTGGATGTGGAATTTAATTTTGCTTCCAACATCTGTCTACACTTGAAATTTTAGTAAACCTATAAGGACATAAGCCAAAAATACAATAATAATAAAAATAGTTTCTTTTTTTCTCTCCAAAGTTCATAACTCCTATTTTATTATTCTAACTACTATTTTATTTTTTTTCCTTAGGAGGCCAATTTTAGGATGAAATTCCCTTTAATGTATTCGTTTTGTAACTTTTTAAAAATTTTCCATGAAGTTAACCCTTGCAATGTAGTAGCATAAGAGGATGATGTTGACTATAACAATGAACGTTGTAGAAGAGAACCAGCAATGTTATTAAAATGCATGGCAAGGAACCCTTGCAATAGAAGAGCTATAGAAGTAGAGAAGTGTTCCAATTGAGATTGGAAGTCATCCAGAGGAGAGAACATGAGAGTTTCTCAAGATGTGAGCAAGAGTGTAGAAGTTGGGGAAGATCAAGGAGTGCTCAAGAGGATCCACAATAGGGAACTAGAGGAATACCAATAACACAGTTTGAGGTGAAGCGAGTGAGGTATTCAATAAAAACAAATGGAGAACACTTATTATAGGGGCTTAATTGTTGAGTAAAATAGTGAAAGCTCGAAAAGGAGGAATAAAGATAGCTATTGATGGCCATACATAGCATTTACAAGAGAAACCATAACTGAAGGGAGAAGAATGACAAGGAAAATTTCAGGACTAAAAATGATATTGACAGAGATACTGAGTTGAGGGAGGGCCTCAACATAATGAAGAGAATACTACATAGTCAATAGTAGAGATAGAGATAAGACCTGAGGAAGAAGGTGAAATTAATAGTTAGACATTAGAGTTTTAAGAAAAACCCCCCTAAGGCTAAAGACTTACGGAAAAGGATGATTCCTTTTATAGGAGCCAGTTTTGGGGAAGAAGAGCTAAGATAAGTTGGGTTTGGACAAAGGTCACTAACAGAGGAAGACATTCACATATGAAAATGGAAGAAAGGGTCCTCCACCAAAGAAGAAGACAATGAATATGTTAATGGGAAACCTAATGAGAGCCTCATGAATCGTATATAGAGTTCTTATTATCATATGGTTGTATTTCCATAGGTAACAATAGAGGCAAGAAGGTCTCATGATTTTGAAATTAATAAATTTTATGTGAATGCGGGTCAAAGTCATGGATAGAATGTCCAACAGGGAGAAGAGGGAACAAAAACTACTTGTAAAAACTAATGGAAAGAAGAGAATGAATCATACAAATAGTTGCTAGAGGTAGCCATGATAGCAGAGAAGAATATCAATGCTAAGGGAGAAAAGAAACCCACAACGGATATTATGGAAGAGAGTGAAAATCACAATAGAGTTGAGGAGAGGAGACTGATAGAAGGTCTCACGAACTATGTGAATGGTCTAGCATACCATATGATGCCAAAAGCATCAACAAATATTGAAGAGCCTCATATTTTAAAAATTAATCATCGTTGTTCAAGTGTAGGTCATGAAGGTAGTCAACCATTACAAATTTTCATGAAGGGAGATGATGATGTTGATTAGAGGCCTATAAGGAGTCTCATAGATTTGTTGAGGAGTGGAGATCAACATGAAAACGAGTTGACATCAAATGATTCCATGGGGCCTTCTGAATTTAAATATGATTATCTGTGCATCGTTGCAAATTTTAAGGGTATTGGAGTTGGAAAGTGAATTAAATTTTTCACAAGTATAAAGGATGGTGAAGGAATGTCATTCAAAGCAATGAAGTAGGACAATTTTTGAATTCAATGATGGATATGGAAGAACATAATAAAAAATTTCTTATGAGAAGAGATGAGACAAGTTTTTCTTATTTGGAAAATCAAGTTGAACATTATTTACAGTCAACTAATCAAATTTTGAGGAAAGGTTTCCCAAAACCTATCCCTGAAGTAAGTAAGGAAGAATTGAATTGTGGAGATAATATTGAAAAGACTAATGACCATCAAGACAAAAACTTAATTGAACATCTCTTGAAGTGTGATGACACATTAAACTTGTTTATGGAGTTAAAATACTTGGAGGAGTCATTAATGAATAAAATCATGAATAGTCAGTGTGTAAAATTGGATCTGGATGAAGATGATAACATCTTTCAATACAAGATAAGGCTAGAAGAGGAAATTGATAAGATGTGATTTATAATACAAAGGGTATAAACTAGAATATACCACGAGAAGAGAAGAACAACTAGCAGTGATGTACAGCTAACTATGGAATATTTTGTCAACAAAGCACCTGGGGTACTAAATAATCATGTTTGGGATATTGGAAGTTTGAGGTGAACAATGGAGCAACAACACAATTGTGCAAGTGGACAACAACATAAAATTGTGTGATCTAAGAGAAAGAAATAAGTGGAAGGGTCATGACCAGGAGGTCATGGAAAATTTCAAACTTGGGGAGTCTAATGTAGGATCATCATCCAATAGGTTGTCCAATTTTGATTATACCCAAGGATCCTGAAATTCCCTAAGAGAAAGAATTTTCCTTAAATTGTAATTTGTATACTAATAAAATAGCTAGATTTTAGTGTTAGGAAAATTTTTGACATTCTAGGGGAATCTGTGTTCTTGTGTTGTTAGGATATTTTTGATGAGATGGTATTTTTCTGAGGTGGGCTTGTCTAAATCCAAAAAGTGTCTAGTTGGGTTGTGAGTTAGTTTTATAATAGTGGAGAGATGTCCCATTTTTTGGTTATGGGAAGATACTTTTGTATCTGTGATTATCTTGTATAGAAAAGAGAGGTTTGGGGATAAGAGAGATAGTGTTTTCAAGTAACAGTGAGACTGAGAAGTTTAGGGAAATGATCCTATTGTAAATTCTCTATAAATACTATGTTCTGAGCAATAGAAGAATATATAGATTTACCCAATCATGTCTTATGTTTATTTTCTCTGTAGATCATGTGTTGATGTATTTTCATTCATTTAGAAACTTTGTTTTTGTTTTATTCATTATTTATGGAAGTTTCATTGAGTTCTAAGAAGAGCACTGAGTTCTAGACCTGAAAAAAGGGGCTCAGAATTCAGTGTCCCTCACACAGAACTGACTAGCAAAGCCCATTGTTGCTAGGAAGCAGGCCTATGAGAGTGACTGGAGACTTAAAGTCACTTTAAGGTCTTGTTAAGGGAGTGAATGAAATCCCAAGTTAGTAAAAAGGAGAGTTAGCATGGGGGTTGGACATTTGGTGGGGTTCAGTAGATCCTTGAGATCCTGTAACAGCTGAGGGAGGTCAATAATGTATTAAGTTATCAACTCCATTCCCTTAAGGTCATATAGGAGGTTGAGTCTTATCATAGTGGCCCTCAACTCATGTTTACGATAGGAAAACTGATGAAAGTGGGTAAATGTGGGAGGTGGTGGTTACAAGGTGGTATCAGAGTCATGTGTGCTCGCTTTGGGTAAAAATATGATGTTTTCAAGTTTATGGTTTTCATGCATGGGGTCATGGTATACATTTGGTATGGTCATGTATGATGTTTTTATGTTGATTTGGTTATGAATATATATCTATCACGCTAATGTGGACTGATTTTTCAAATGAGATAAGCCTGCATTCAACGCCAATGAGATATGGCTTTGATTTTGATATCTATTTGGTTTATTTGACATGGCCAACTTATACGAACAAGAGAGTAAGAGATGAAAAGAAAAATGGTAGAATGTAGTTCCCATGACTCTCCCTATAGCTCAGTTGGGTAGGAAGGAGATGAGTATTCTCCTGGTATAGAAGATACATTGAAGATTTTAAGGGCAGAGATCAGGAGTTGTAAAGCATAAAATGACAAGTTGGTTGAGGCTCAAGAAAGGCAACAAGAAGTCAGTGTAGTGATTCTTCAGAGCTTGGTAGATTTTCAAAGATAGGGACAATTGAGGACCAGTCAAGAGAAGGAAGAGAAAACTAATGGAGCCTATGGTAATAGGTTTCAGTCTAGATACAAGTTGGAAAAATGGGATACAGTGAGAGTCGGCAGATCATTGGATACACCTAGCAGGAGGACTAATATGTATAGGCATCATTCTAGTTCCTCATTTAGGATACATTATCACCCTCATCACTGTCATCATCCTTATAGGAGTGAGTACTTACCTGAGGAGTTCAAGAAATGTAGGCCTCTTATATTTGATGGAGAGATAAAGAAGTCAAATGATGCAGAGGCATGATTGCTTAGGAAGAAGAAATTCTTCAAATTGCATAAATATTCAAAGAACAGGAAATCCAAAATAGGCACATTTAGTCTTAAAGGGAAAGAATACATTTGGTGGGAACATGTGAAGGATTTCAAGGGAATTCGAGAATAACAATTGATCTGGGATGAGTTCGAGAGACACTTCAAGAAGAATTACCTATCTGAGATATATTATGATGATAGAGCTAAGAAGCTTTAAGAGCTATAGATGGGTCCTATGATAGATGATGAGTATACTAGTAGGTTCCTAAATATTTTAATTTATGTGCCTTCCCTCAAGGATGAGAATGCGAAGATTCAAAGATACATCAGTGGGTTTCTAGCAGCATATAGAGACCAGATTGAGTTTGATGAACCTAGATAGTTGTTGAAGGCCATATCAAAGTTGAAGCAATGTTATGAGTAGTGAAAGTGAAAAGTTGAGCCCAATCGTGATTTAAAGGGAAATAAGACAATTAAAGGAAATTATCCATCGAAGAAGGGAAGAACTTAGGATGTAGGTGAGAAAGAAAAAGTTGCTACTCACAAGAAGTTCAATGTAGTTGAGAAGGGATATGGGTCACGTACTGGAGAGAAGCTGAATAGGGGTGACGGTAGGGGACCATTGCAATGCTGGATATCTTGAAAATATTATCATAAGAGGGATTTTCCATTATATCACAGTGGCAAACCTAATATATATATCACTCAAGAGGCACATACAGTTGGGGATGTTGTTCATATCATTCCCGAAATTTATGCATTTATGGACAACAAGCAGGAAGATTACTGGGCATCCATTATTAAGATGGAAGGTAAGATTTTTGGTCTACTTGTTTCAGTTTTGATTGATCCTATATCTATTTATAGTTATGTTAATCTTCACCTAGTGGATAAGTGTGGCTTGAGAAAAGAAGTGAATTTAGAGTCTTGGTTGGTGTAGTTGGCTACAGGTACTAAGAAGAGAGTTCATAATTGGGTAATAGATTATGCATTTGAGCTAAACGATATGCCTAAAACAACCCAACTGAATGTACTACAACTGGGTTCATATAGTATGCTTTTGGGTATGGATTGGCTATATCTTCATAGGAATAAAGTGGATTGTTATGGCAAGGCCATTGAGTGACTGAATGATAATGGGTAAAAGAGGATATTGCAAGGAAAGAGGAAACCTACATAAATTTAGATGTTCATAGTTATGCGGGCTAAGCATAGTTGTAGGAAAGGGTGTGTAATGTTTGTAGTTTATATTTTTAGTGGCAAGGGTAACGATGTTGAGGATGTAGAAATATTCAAGAGGTACCATGTATTAGAGTAGTTTTAGGATGTGTTTCCAAAAAAGATTCCAAATTTTCCTCCCCAAAAGGAAGTGGAATTTTCCATTGAGTTGGTATTAGGAGTACCACCAACATCAAAGGAACCTTACAGGATAAGCACGCTAGAGTTAGTAGAGTTGAAGTTTCAGTTGAACAAAATCATTGATAAGGGATACATTAGGCCAAGTGTATCACGTTGGGGTGCGCCGGTATTATTTGTAAATAAGAAGGATGGTACTCTTATGTTGTGCATTGATTATAGGAAACTAAACAAGGTGATGATTAAGAACAGGTACCCATTGTCAAGGATAGATGACTTGATTGATCAGTTGAAGGGAGTAGAAGTGTTGTCGAAGATTGATATGAGGTCAGGATACCATCAGGTGCTCATCAAAAAAGAGGACATCTACAAGACTGTTTTTAGGACTAGGTATCGGCACTATGAGTTTCTTTTGGTTCCTTTTTGTTTGATTAATGTCCCTGCTACTTCTATGTTCTTGATGAACAATGTATTGCATCCTTATCTAGAGAAGTTTGTGATTGTATTCATTCATGATATATTGATAAATTCTAAGAATGAGGAAGAGCATGAAGAACACTTAGCAAAGTATTGAGATTGCTAAGAGAGAATTAGTTCTATGCAAAGATTAGCAAGTACAACTTCTTTTAGAGAAAGGTACATTACTTGGGACATATTGTTTCCAAGGAAGGCATAACAATAGATCCATAAAAGATAAGGGATATCATGGAGTGGGAAGTTCCTAAGAATGTGGATGACGTCATATAATTTATGGGGCTAGCATTTTAATACATGAGGTTCATCAAGAACCTCTCACGCATTTCATATCTTATTACATCATTGTAAAGAAAAGGTAAGAAAATTGAATGGAAATAGGAATGTGCACCTAGTTTTGAGAAATTCAAGAAGTTTTTGACAAATTCTCCAGTTATTAACATTGTAGATCTAGATAAATATTTTTTAGTGTGTACAAATTATTTCAAAAGAGGACTTGGTGGATACCTAATGTAGGATGGACAAGTGGTGTACTATGATTCTAGCAAACTGAAAGAGGAAGAGAAAAATTATTTTACACATAATCTTGATTTGGCAGTTATTATTCATTCCTTGAAGATGTGGAGGCATTTTCTTCTTGGCAGGAGGTTTTTTTAGCGATGACTAATAAAACTGGATTGAGATATCCATTTGTCCCACTAAATTTGAATGAAAGATCGACTAGGTGGTTTTCCATGATCATTGAGTTTGAATTCGATATCAAATACATTAAGAGTAAGGAGAACAAGGTTGGAGATGATCTCAATAGGAGAGTGCAGATGAACCATGTTGTAGAGGTTAGCTCGTATGGGATGGATTTATTGGATCAAATTTTATAGGTAGGATAACAGGATGACAGCTACTAGAAGCTAAGACACAGGTTACAATATGGTACAGGTGATTAGGATGTCAACTATCCTCTCACATCAGATGGTTTGATGAGATTCAAGGACAATATTTATGTGTGGGATAACATTGGGATCAAGAAGCTTATTTTGAGGGAGTTTCATGTCAATTCATATTCAGGTAACCTATGATATCAAAAGATGTTGACAATAGTGAAGACGTTCTACTATTGGCCAAATATGAACAAGGATGTGACAGAGGTTTTGGGTCGATGTTTGGACTGTGAGAAAGTGAAAGAAAAGTGTAAGAATTGAGGTGGGTTGCTTCAGCCTATTTCAAGTCCAAAATGGAAATGGGAGGTCATTTCCATGGATTTCACTACAGGTCTTCTGAGGTCATCAAGGCAGAATGATTTTATCATGGTTGTGGTTGATATGTTGAGCAAGGTAGCTCACTTTATTCCAGTTAAGACAAATTCAACTAGTGAGGTGGCACATGTCTTCATCAAGGAGATCATGAGATTGCATGGTGCTATGAAGAATATTGTGTTGGACATGGATGCCAATTTATCTTCCATATTATGGAAAGACTTGTTTGCAGGTTTGGGTATAGAGTTGGCATTCAGAACAACTTATAATCCGTAGAGATATGGATAGATGGAGTGGGTCAACAAGATTCTGGAATATATGTTGAGGATGTATATTTTGCAACAATAGAGGAGATGGGAGGAGTACCTTCCATTGGTCAAGTTTTCTTACAATAATGGTTATCAAGAGTCATTGAGGATGAGTCTCTTTGAGGCATTATATGGGCAAAGTTGTAATTCTCCCATCAACTTGAGTGATCTAGTGAACAGGGTACTTATTCAGCCGAATATGCTGGCAGAAACGAAACAAGAAATGTAGGTTATAAATAAGAATCTAAAGTAGGCATAAGATTGGTAGAGATTTATGCAGACCAAGACAGGGCATTTAAGGAGTTTTAGGTTGGGGAACATGTGTATTTGGGCATAAATCCCAACAAGATTTCCTTAAGACTCGATCACCTGCCAAGTTGGCACCATGGTATTGTGCACCTTTCGACATTCTTGAGAGGAATGGACCCGTTGCATACAGACTGGCACTACCTCCGACAATGAAAGTACATGATGTTTTCCATGTTTCATTTCTTAAGAGATATGTAAATGATGTTGATCATGTTATTGATTGGTTTATATTGTAGGTGGAACTAGAAGCATAATTCCAACCAGAAGCTTAGTGCATATTGTAGCGGAAGCAACTCATGTTCTAGAATAGAGAAATAGAGCATGTTAAAGTGGAGTGGAAGCACTTTGGGCCTGATGAAGCTACACAGGAGATGGTTGATTATATATGAGTAATGTATCCTTCATTGTTTGTCGGTGGAGGCAAATGCGTTTTTGGTATTTATACATAATTATGTATGGTTTCTATTGTAAATACCACAATGAGTTGTGTCATAGAGCTCCAATAAGTGATATGGTTGTCAGGTTATCGTGTTTGTCATTATGGTTTTTTTTTTGTTTAAGCAGGTTGTTCATTGTAAATAAACAAACAAGCTAAGTTATAAAGATCCATAGGTAGTATGATTTTGGTTTTGAATGGTTTTGCTAGTTGTAGGTGTAATAGAACACCAAGGAAGGTGTTCCCCTAAGGGGGAGTGGTCTGTAACAACCCCTAGTTAAAAGTTCTTGTAATAAAGTTAATAAAGGAAAAATAAGACCAATATCATGTGACATTTAATCCAAGTTGAATGTTGGGCAAAACATCGTAGTGGGCATCACCAATTATGTATTATGGCTAAGGGGAAATTGGCTAAGGCAATGGAAAGGGCCTTGAAAAGGAAAAGAGGAATTATTGGTATTTTATTTATGAAAATAAAGGAAAATAAGAGAAAAGGGAGGTGAAAGGTCACAGGTTGCATGTGAGGAGGAAATTGAAAGAAAATGAAGAAATTAGGGGCATTAATAATAAAAAGAGATCAAAGCATCAGTTTGGGGTATTTTGTTAGTTTTATCTTGGAATTAGTCTAAGAGAGGATAAGAGAACCAAAAGGAGAAGGAAAGCAAGGAAACAAAGGAAGTATAAGGAAATAAAAAGAAAGCAAGGATCAAGAAAGGAAAGGTTGGATCAAACAACTTCAGTGGGAATACTTGTAGGTAATAGGTTACGCGTATGATTTCCTAGCTTGTTTTGGCATGCATGATATGTGCATGTGTGTATTATTTTCATTTTTTTTCATTGGAATGGGTTTTCTTGGGTTTCAACAATGGTTTTAGCCTTGCCTCGCCATTTCCAAATAGCCATGGTGTGATGGGATTCTTTCTTTGTTGAGCTTTGGATTGCTGGAAGGTTTTAGATTTGGGTGAGATGGTCTGAGGAAAATCCCAAGGGTTGGCGGTGGGGATGGCTTTCTATGGGAAGGCCTTAATAGGTGGGTGGAGACAGGAAAATTCCTCATGGGATGGTGAAGGAATTCTAAGGAATCCAAGCTCGGTTTGGTTTTCTGATATCGTGACCAATTTTGGTGAGATCACAATAGTGTGAGCATGGATTTTGTTTAACCTTTGGATTCCCTTGGTTTTTTATGGATTGGTTTATCCCATGACATCCCACATTCATGCTTGGAATATGGCACAGGGGTTATTGGCTGAAAGAAATATTTTTTTCAGCCCAATCTATTTCTACATGGTACGTGGAAGTCCCTGACTTGGTTGGATTTTCATATGGTGAATAAGAGTTAATTCCTCTTGTCTTTGATGAGTAATTATACTTTTTATTATGTGTCTTTAATGGTTTTTCTATCATTGTTATATATATGGTTATATGTTGGTTATAAGTGTCATTTTATGACATATTTAAGTATGACTCTTATCACATTTAATTAATGAATGTATGGTTAATGAATGTATGACCTAAATGGACTTATGGTGGCTATTGTGAGAAGGTATTGGTCATTATTTTTAAACCTCAGATAAATTTTAGATCCATATGTTCAGACATGCATTCATGACTTATAGATTGCATGTTTACCACGTTTTTGACAGAATGTTTGTCCTGGTTAGGAGGGATCATGTCAAGTCCTTACTCAAGTTTTTGGTTTATAAGTTTTTTTCTATGTTAATCATCATTTGTGGAAGTTTCATAGAGTTATGGGCAGAGGCCTGAGTCTTAGCCTTGAAAACATGGCTTAGAATTCTGGGTCGCTGGATTAGAAATGATTGGAAAAGTCCATAGTCGCTAAGAAGAAGGCCTATGGGAGTGACTAAAGGCTTATAGTCACTTTAAGGCCATGTCAACGGAGTGACTGAAATCCTAGATCACTAAAAAGGAGACTCATCTTCAAGGCTCCTGGAGGGGTTGGTTAGCTCTTGGAGGTGTTGTAACACCTGAGGGAAGTCAATAAGGTCTTAATTTGTTGACTCAATTTCCTTAAGTTCATCTTATCATAGTGACCTTCAACTCATGTTTACCCTAGGAAAACTGGTGAAAGTGGGTAAATGTGGGAGGTGGCAGTTACAATGTTGAAAGAAACAAAATAGTTCATTATCTTTAGCACATATGAAAGAAAACACATACCATTAAATCATTAAGAGTTAGGTCTCACAACACTTAACAATATGTGCATGAAATTACCTCCTGATCCATCGTGCTTCTAAATATTGAGTAGGAATGTTTAAGTTCACAATTACAAGAAGTATTTGTTAAACACATGGGGAGTGCTGGATTATCCAATACCCAACAATCTCCCCCCCAGCGCGAGCCGGGTGTGATTCGAACTCGAGACCTTTGGCTCTGATACCACTTGTTGGGATCACGATTGCCGTTACACCAAAACCCGCAGGTCTTATTAAATGGATGCATCGCCAGAGTTAACGGATCCTCAAGAGGCGGTTAGTCCATGTCACGAAACACACGAGGAGCACTGGATTATCCAATGCCCAATTTTTTTTTTTTTTTTTTTT